>JAKZAP010000014.1:11289107-11426949 GCA_023053575.1 Branchinecta lynchi
TACCGGAAGTTCCGAAAAAAATGCTAAGATTCGAGTGAAAGATAGGTGGTAAGAGAAAAGCCTCAGATGATCCAGTTAGGGGTCGGGACCAGATTCGGCCGCGGTATATGGGGAGTTGGAAGGGGGTACCGGAAATCTTGGGCACGTCTCGCACATAGCAAGTGGATAACTTGTATTGAAACTTGGAAGGTTGACCATAGCTTGGAGGTGATGTCGGAAATTTTCAGACTTGAGGGATACTAGATATCCTAATTCTAGGTCCGAATCGCATTTTTGGATGGCGGGCTGTTTTGTGAAGTTCTCTTCTTCTTTCTTGTACCACCTATTCGTAACAAGGGCCATATGAGCTCGTAGCTCTTGTTCAAACTTGGTATGAGGATCTTTGGGTCAAAGTACAGGTCAAGTTCGCAGATAGGCTCTACGCGTCTATGTTAAGGGGGGGGGGGCCCTATATTTTTGGGCGTTCGGTCAAAATTTCGCCGAAGACGAAAATTCCGGTAAAAATCGGGCATCGCGGCAAAATATGTTGTCCCAATATTTTTAAATTGGGTGATTTAACGTGTTCATTGGTTCCTATTCTTTATCGAGTAATTCATCCAACTTTCGCTCATCCCGGATCAATTACCCCAGTCGGTGAGTCCCTTCGCAAATTCAGTTATTCACCGGACTTTTCTCAAGTCCGTATCTGTTCTATTGCACTTGGTCAGTTCGTTTCCTAATTCGATGATTAATCACGTTCATTCGGTTCTGATTCGTGACCATATTCGGTATTTCACCGGATTTTTGTTTGGTCCGGACTTGCCACATTCGATTGTTTAGGTGGTTCTAACAAGAGTTTTATTCCGTTACGAAATTCGATTGTTTTACCGCTACCGATCTGTTACTTATTTTTTTAAGTTAGTCTTTTGGTAGTACGAATTCATTATTTGGTTCAACCCAGTTACTGAGCTCGGTAATTTAATTGGCATTTAGCTCTTATTCTTTAACATTTAAAAGTAGCTTTAGCTGGTTGCCATTCATAATATGACTTTAACTTCTAATGATTGCAGTATTTCACAAATAAGCACGTGTCTTGACGTGAAAACTAGCCTAGCCGCCTACTATTGTTTGCTGTAAATTCAGAATAAATGTACTTTGTATCTACAGCTCTGTGGTTTAACAGGTAGTCTTGGGACCGCAAAAAGGCACTTTAATCATCAGTGTTTCCACAAAGTTTCGCATGCGGTGCATTATGCAGTCTATACTATTTAGAATAGCGTTCTAGGCTTGGAATTTTCAGGTGCTGAAACACATTAAAAGCTAGAATTTGCATGCTAAGTAGTTAAATGTTGCCAGAAAAAAGGCGATTAAAAATCCCCCCCCCCCTGCGGCACTTTAATTTGTCCTATGTACAGCCATTAGTGACGTTGCCGCTTTTTTGTCAGCACATTTCAAGTCCTTTTGGCAAAACCGGATGTCCCCCAAAGGTAAAACGCTAGTGACGGTGAATCCCTGAAACAAAAGAAACAAGACCAAAGGTTTCGATGGGATCCCAAAAATTCAATATCTGATCCAGACAACTGGGTCTTGTCTTAGCCAGATCCAGTCTTCGCCAGACTCCTTGAACATTTTTACAACTAAAATTCAGAAACAGATTAAGGCCAAATAGCTAATCACCTGAGAAAACCAAGTTCAGATTTGGATTCAGCCTGTTGTTTTTACCCCTATAAGTCATATCTGTTTTGACGAAAACTTCCTGCCACTTCTGCCAATTTCCCGGTTCCGGCCGAACTCCAGAACTACTTGTCCGGCGAAAAAAGAAAGCTCAAAGACGAAATCAGGGTATCTTCTTTCCCCAGTAATGAACATCTAATCAACTTCAAATAGAAATTTAGCTTATAACAAATTTTCCGATTCCAGTCGGATTCCGGTCGAACTATATGTCCGGGTAAAATATGATTGTCATACAGGGACTCAGCATCTCTTCTTACCCTAAATCGTTTATCTAATCAACTAGAAATAAAACCTTGACTTCCAACAGATTTCCGGTTTTGGCCGGATTCCGGACGAACTACATATCGGGTAGAAAATTGTTTTCACATAAGTGTTCAGCATGTCTTCTTGCCCTAAATCGAACATCTAATCAACTCCAAATAAAACTTTTAATTTTGACAAACTTTCCGGCTTGGGCCAGATTCCGGTCGAAATACTTGTCCGTCGAGAAAATAGTTTTCACCATCGTCTTCAGCATGTCTTCCTACCTCTAAATCGAACATCTAATCAACTTCAAATAAAACTTTTACTTTCAACAAACTTTCCGGTTTGGGCCGGATTCCGGGCGAAATACTTGTCCGTCGAGAAAATAGTTTTCACCATCGTCTTCAGCATGTTTTCCGACCCCTAAATCGAACATCTAATCAATTTCAAATAAAACTTTTACTTTCAACAAACTTTCCGGTCTGGGCCGGATTCCGGGCGAAATACTTGTCCGTCGAAAAAATAATTTTCACCATCGTCTTCAGCATGTCTTCCTACCACTAAATCGAACATCTAATCAACTTCAAATAAAACTTTTACTTTCAACAAACTTTCCGGTTTTGGCCGGATTCCGGGCGAACTACTTGTCCGATGACAAAATAGTTTTCACCATCGTCTTCAGCATGTCTTCCTACCCCTAAATCGAACATCTAATCAACTTCAAATAAAACTTTTACTTTCAACAAACTTTCCGGTTTCGGCCGGATTCCGGGCGAACTACTTGTCCGATGACAAAATAGTTTTCACCATCGTGTTCAGCATGTCTTCTTACCCCATAATTGACTATCACATTAGCTGTTTCAAAATATTTTGTTTGTCCCTTAATTTGGATCCCCTCCCCCACCCCTAAATGTAGAGCTACAAAGCCCATCTACGAACTTGACTGGTCCGACGACCCAACGAACCCTCACACCAAGTTTCATCAAAATATCTCGTTCCCTTCGAGAGTTATCGTGCTTACAGACGGACGGACGGACGGACGGACGGACAACTTTTGCGATGTCATAGGTATCCCTCCACTTACGTTTTGGGATCCCAAAAACAGAAGAGTAAGAGCGTGAAAACGCGCCAAGTTTTCTCTTTAAACTTGATTTTGTACATACTGTGCAACTTTTCCATTATAGCTTCCTGAAGGTAGCTCGCTCTGATTTTATAAATAAAATTCGGTCAAAATCAGGTACCGATTCGGTCAATTTTAACAGATCCCCCCCTCCCCCCCGAATGAAGGAAGGCTTGGGACGCCCCTGGGTGGGGAAGGGCGTTTCAAATTGAGGGGCGAAATAAATAGCTAACGAGACAGTCGATGTAGGGGTTAGCAAACATCCTGAATCCCATTATGAAATTTATTTTCTCGCCGAACAAGTAGTTCACCCGGAATCCGGTCAAAACCGGAAAATTTGTTCAAAATAAAAGTTTGTGATATCAAATTGATTAGAGGTTCGATGTCGGGGTAATGAGACATGTTGAATTCATTTTTGAATTTTATTTTTTTGCCGGACAAGTAGTTCGCCCGGAATCCTGCAGAAAACGGAAATCTGCGAGGAATTTCTAAAACCCATTAAGACAGTCGGTTTAGGGTGAGGAGACATGTTGAATTAGATCTGAGACTAATTTTCTCGCCCGACAAGAAGTTAACTCGGAATCCGGCCAGACCGAAAATTTCGTAAAACTAAATTTGATTAGACGTTCATTACTAATTCGATTAGACGTTCCTGTTCGAAGACAAATATTTTGGACAAATATTTTGTTCCGCCCCTTAATTTGAAACCCCTCCCCCAACCCAAACGTAGGGCTACAGAGCCCATCTTCGAACTTGTATTTTGACTCAAAGAGTCCTCATCCCAAGTCTGAATAAAATATCTCAACCCCTTCGAGAGTTATCGTTATCGAGTTATCGACAGACAGACGGACAACTTTTGCGTCACGTCCGTTTTCGGATCCCAAAAAGATGTAATATCAACGACCGTCTTTCAACATTCAAGCGTTTTATTCGAACTCCATAGTGAACGACTGGTCCTGTGGGCATGCTACGAGAGCTGTCTGACTCTGGAGCACAGTACAGTCTGTTCGTTGGACTGTGACCCGCTGCCGAAAGACTGATGCATTTTCTGGAATTTTCACAATCAAATAGCCAGGCGAAATACACCATTCTTGTTCAGACGCGAGATATTACAGCTCCATTTGCAAACGGTTAGAATCCCCGTCCTATTTTCACTGGCGCAATCCGCACCTTCAATATTTCCTCGCGGAAAAGTTGAAATCTTGTTAACTTTTCCGTACGAATCTCGATCAAGGACCAGAAGCCAGGTAGGTCCTCTAACCGTCTGCCAGCAGCATAAATTAAGTTTGAAAGCCACATGTTTCTCTCCTAGGGCTGCGACCGCGTCGCTTATGTGTGGGACATGCGCACTGGTCAACGCGTTCAAGCTTTTGAAGGACACGAAGCGGACATCAACACGGTGAAGTTTCACCCAAGTGGTGATGCAATCGCAACCGGTTCCGACGATGCCACTGTAAGTATTAACGACGGCTTGTCCCCATTTTCACCCAACCAATTTAAATAGATGACACCCAAAATCTTAGTTTCTTTCACTTCAACAATGTTAGCATGCTGTTGCAGACGATCTGCAATTATTTATTCTTGTTCGTATTGAGAAAAAGCTAGTTCAAACCGCCATGCAGGCTAGGCTAGCCTCCAATGACAGCAGGACTGTTTTCGGATATATTGGCAAGAAAACCGCGGTTTTCTAGTTAATTCAAAACCGTATATGTAAATACTACGGAAAACGACAAGGGTCCTTTTTTCTGCCGTATGTACCACAAGGCGAATAAAAATCAGCATAATTTGCTGTATGAATGTGAGGATTGTCGGGATTAAAATGTAGAACTGTTTAGTGAGATTTGGGAAAGGGTTGAAGTAAAACAAAAAGTGGATGTTTTTTCACATCTAAAGAATTTGGTGATTACTAAAGCTGGCATTCAGGCTAGCGTGTCTTTCTTTTTGTTCCTATATATTTGCTTTCGGGGGAGGACACGGACAGGGGGGTCGCCGAGGGATTTCCCCCGAGAGGGGGGGGACTTTACTTATTGCAAGTCTTACGTTTGGCTCATAGCAGGAAGAACTTAAATTCGTTCCTTATTTCCCTAGTGCCGTCTCTTTGATTTGAGAGCCGACCGAGAGATTGCTACGTATTCAAAGGAAAGCATCGTCTTCGGAGTCAACACAGTTGACTTCTCTGTCAGCGGTAAGCATGGAGACTTTCCAATCTTCTCTACACTTATGATACATATACACGTAGTACAGTAGAGGTATGCTTCTTAAAACGTTAGTTTAGTTTTGAGCAGTACCATTAAAAGTCAACTACCAGCCAGACAAACTAGCTAATACTCTAACGCTACTACGGTAGCATTCCAGTGAAGTTATTGCAAGTTAGAACGATAAGAGTAGGGGCGAGCGCCGTATTGTGGTTGTTACCACGCTCTCTGGAACGAAAATAATAACATCGCGGGTCGCGGACATACGTCATCACTCTTACGGGAGTTCCTGCAGAATCGATAGTTATTATCACTTATGATGCTCGCGACCATGATAAGTAAATTGTAACGATCGTAACAGTCGCGGAACGAAAATAGAAAGGGGGAGGAGCCAATTTACTTATTCCGGCGGGCTCTGGAACGGCAATAATAACAAGAATAGT
This sequence comes from Branchinecta lynchi, assembly GCA_023053575.1. Taxonomy (NCBI): domain Eukaryota; kingdom Metazoa; phylum Arthropoda; class Branchiopoda; order Anostraca; family Branchinectidae; genus Branchinecta; species Branchinecta lynchi. The sequence continues at coordinate 11,294,822 of JAKZAP010000014.1, forward strand.
AACGATCGTAACTAATAAGTTGCTGGAACGCTACCTAGGTCCAAAACACGCCAGTGATCCTCAGGAAGAACGAGAAAATGTCTCACTAACGACTCAAACTCAACAACTCCAGTCCTGTGTCAACCAATCACGGCGATCGTTGGGGACAGCTGTGGTGCCGCCTCCGGCTCTTCCGCTAGGTACTCGTCGATTTTGCGTCGGCAAGGAGAGTTAGTAATCAAGCGTATTAAGGGCTGCTATCTGATGCTCAAGCGCACCCTAACAACGGGTCGCTTTACGCGTCCTGTAGAGTCACGGATAAAACAGGACAATCAATCAAGATTTACGGAAAGACGACCGGCTTCCGAAAGTGCCAGATAGCCCCCCCCCCCCCCCTCCTGTGCCGAATCCCTCTGAAGTTCTGACTGTTACAGGACGTCTGCTTTTCGCTGGCTACAACGACTACACAGTAAATGTGTGGGACACTCTAAAGAGCGTGCGACTCACCATACTCTACGGCCACGAGAATAGAGTCTCGTGTTTGAAGGTCTCACCAGATGGCACCTCAATAGGCACGAGCTCCTGGGATTACACTATAAGAGTAAGCATTCAATTTTGTCTTCAAACGGAAAAGAAGGTCGGCGAAGGCTATTATGTCACCTAGTTAAAACTGGATAAAGTTTACCAAGAAGATATTTTGTGTGATAAAATGATACAGCAAATTTTGCTTTGAAAAGTAAACTATTTGTATTTTTTTCTTTGCTTTCCCCCCAATAAACCATGGGCTTTGTATCACCAGCTGAAATTTTCAACCTACTCAAAACTGCGGTAAAAATCGCACTCAGTGTCAACAAGGCGGGGAGTTTACTTACAAATGCAGACGAGATTTTGTGTTCAACCATCCTAGTATTGCAATATGTTCTATCAGTAAGAGCAAAGCATAGTCGTTCAAGCTATGAACAACTTGATATGGGCCGTTAATAGCATCACAAAGAATCAACGAAGAAACCAACGAAAATGGGGTTTGCAAAGGCCAACGAATATACTGAATGAAAAAGCGAATATTTCGGGAGGACAAGCCGCCTCCCTTCTTTAGCTCAGACAGACAAATTCGAGGAAAAAGGCCAAAACAAGGATGAAGATCAACAGCCAAGAAAACTAAAACAAAGCAGAAAACCAACAAGAAACCGAAAATTAAAACAAAACTGGAAGAATTGAAAGACTAAAAATAAAGACAGCGAGCCACTCACCAATACCTGCGAATAACAATTACGACCGTTCTCGCTTGGTACGAGCGAGTGACGGGGTTAATACGAAGTAAAGTATGTTCTAGCTGACTATGCCTGCTTTTGTATTACACCCTTCGCAAGCTGCCCAAGGAGAGATGCTGCCACCCAGGCCCGTTTCCATGAATTTATTTCTGGGGGGTGATTTTTTTTTGGGGGGGGGGTAGCTTGCTGGTCCGACAGAAAAGTACAAAAACACAAAGATCAGAGCGAAAAGCCTATACAAATCGTTCTTTTTGTGTGTTTCGGGGGGGGGGGGGGGGGGGGCAACCCCCTAACCCCCTCCCTGGATACGGCCTTGCTGACACCGTTTCTTGTTTCAGATATGGACGTAAAGCCAACTCCTACGATGAAGCTTTTATTCTTGCACAACTATATTTTTTCCCGTTCTTAAATCATTGTTGAGTGTTAAGGTAGCATCAAATTTATTGTACGACCGGAAGCATAGAAATTACATTCCTTTACGTAATGACACAGTGAGGTTTTTTCCTGAGTGGCGTACACTGTAAAAAGTTTCTCCGAATAAGGATTAAAGTTAACTGCAGTATTTTCTACTGGGATAAGATTAATCCGAATTAGAGATGATCTTATCTTAGTAGAGACAAGATTAATCCCAGTAGCAAACACTGCAAGATCTTTTTTTACAGTGTACTGGAGCTACGCTGTAAAAAGTTTCTCCGAGTAAGGATTAAAGTTCGTCCGCGGAGTGACTCCATCTGTTCTCGCCGTACCCCTTGATTCCCCAGGGAACGACGAGAATACGCCTTATGGGGAAACCTACATGCGATTCGTCGAAATTCCGGAGCGAAGGAGGAAATTCGCATCCGACTGGGAAAATCAGACTGTATGTGTGCATACCTTTAATGACGACCTAACAGAACCCTAAATTAAATCATGCTTTCATCTTCCCGTCTAACCATATCCAGACTGCCCATAAAAGGATCACCTATATGTGTTTAATGTGTGTTTTTCCCTATGTGTATGGCTATGGCTGAAGTAAATTCCTTTTCTAGCTTTTAGCTATTCGGATTAAACTTGATTGATTGATAAACAAATAAAATAAATATGTTTCAGGCCTAAAATAAAGTTTCAGCTTAAAGCACATCACACAACCTAAAAGTTCATGTTTCAGGCCTAAAATAAAGTTTCAGTTTAAAGCACATCACACAACCTAAAAGCTCATGTTTCAGGCCCAAAATAAAGTTTCAGCTTAAAGCACATCACACAACCTAAAAGCTCATGTTTCAGGCCTAAAATAAAGTTTCAGCTTAAAGCACATCACACAACCTAAAAGCTCATGTTTCAGGCCTAAAATAAAGTTTCAGCTTAAAGCACATCACACAACCTAAAAGCTCATGTTTCAGGCCTAAAGTAAAGTTTCAGCTTAAAGCACATCACACAACCTAAAAGCTCATGTTTCAGGCCTAAAATAAAGTTTCAGCTTAAAGCACATCACACAACCTAAAAGTTCTCTTCTTTTCTATCAGAATGAGGAAGTAAAATGTGTTCACGAGGTAAAATTTCGGAACGTTTCGACTAACGCGTTCCGCCCTTATTGACTACCTAAAAGGATCACTAAATCATGCTTTAATCTTCGCGTCTAAACACGGTCAGACATAAAATTGTCCTTTCAGACTTAATAAATATAGCCCACCATAGCTTAGACCACGCCTATAAACTGAACCATCTCCCTCTTTTAGTCCAATACGAGGAAGTAAAACGTGTTTAAGAGGACACATTTTCGAGCAGTTCGGACTGGCAAGTTCATTACGTAATGATAACCTAGATGATCGTATGAAACCTACAACCGCTACCTAATCTTGCGGCTTTGAACTTTGTCCTGACTGAGGTTTCTTATGGCGATAATCTCAAAGCAGCATCAATGCAGGGTTAAAGTTTAACTGAAAATCCAAGTTATTTTTGCATCATTTAGATGAATGCACTGAATTATTTGGACTGTGTTCACTTTATACTCTTGTAGGGACGTTCGACGAATCTCTATGGCCGTCCCCAGAACGCAAAGTTCTACTATGACGCGGAAAATTTGAATCTCAACACAAACTTGACTTTTCAATGGCCAGTGGTAAGGTTGGTGATCAATGTGGCTGAAAGACATATTTGGACAAGTGCCAAGCATTTCATCATCACTTTCGTCTGTCTGTCTCCGAATCGATTTCATTTTCCTCGTTTTCATCAAGCACACAACACAAGTACGACCTCTATGTGCTTGGTTTTCCAACCTACAGTAGAAGCACATAGAGGTACCAGTGGTAACACGAATTCGACAGGGAAATTCCACTATATGAAATTTAATTATTTGTGAATAGCGAAGCAACGAAGTAACGCATTTTCATCGGACCTTCAAGCCTGTTTAAGTGAATAAGTGATGTGTAACTAGATTGTCCTATCTCAGCCCTTTTCGGTTAAATTTTAACGCCTTAGCATGCCAGCATTTCAGACGGTGACTTTGTGAACTTGATAGGGGCAAACACGCTATTTGTAGGATGTTATATTAGTTGCGTTTTTGATCCGAATTCTCCGTTCCGAATTCTCGCTTCTGAATTCTCGATTTTCGTAAAAATTGCCGTTTTTGCTCCTCTGACTTCTCCATTCTTGCTTTTGACAAAAACAATAATTTTGCAGCTCGTCCGCAACCCGGTGTTCGTGTTTATGCATATTGAGCACCCGCATTGATTGTTGACGCGAAATAGGAGAATTAGGAGGAGAATCGCGAGGAGAATTCGGATCAAAAACGCAACTATCATGTTTCTGAACATACAAAATGCTAAGAGGGAGATATTCAGGTGATGCTGCCCGTACGGCTAGTCTTTCGCTTTCAGAGGTCCAGTTAATACGCGCCAAAAACGCCAATTGTAAGGTGTTACATGTTATATTTTATTTCTAAACAATGAAATATAAAATGCCAAGAGGGAGGTATTCAGGTGGTTAGCTTTCTTTAAGGCTAGCGTTACGATTTCAGCCAAATCTTACAGATCCAGGCTTTTTCAAAGCATGTTCTTAAACAAAAAGACGTAAAGGCAAATACCTTAGCTTCAACAGTTCAAAACCAATCACCTTCTTATTCAACCTCCAACAGCTGACTGGTAACTATGGACACTATACTTCACAACAAAATAGAGCCGCCTAGGATCGCCCGGCGTCAAGGAATATATTCGAGGTTTAGGGATTTGGCCATGAAGGTCATGATATCCGTATATTCATCAATCTGAAATGAGACAAAAAACTGTAAGTACAGGAGCTCACAAAGAAAACTGCCGGGTTATTCAGAAAGGTGGGGTTCCTAGCTTGAGAGCGGTAATGTTACTCATTCTAAGAAAACATGTGGTGGCAAACGCACATATCCTAGATAGGTCGCTTATAGGTCTGGGTTGGATTCGGTCACTGGGGGGGGGGGGGGGGGGGGTAGAGGTGAGGCTTTGGGGGGTAGAAGATTATATTGACTTTATAACCGTGGGAGGCAGCTTGAAAAGGCCATGATTTTTCTGAAAGTAACTACCGAGTTAACAAAAGTAAAGTGGCGCTTAGGCTAAGGAACAGTACACTTTTGGTATTAAAGTGTAGTCCATTTTTTTTTACATTTTTTATCCTGCTGAAACTCTTTTGCTAACTATAGGATAGAATTCTTTGGTGCCTTAAGTCTTGTCAGGATTAGAAAGTAGCCACGACAACAGGCGAGTTTGTATGACGCGCACTTGACAACAACAATCTTGGGTTTGGGGCGCTATCTTCATATTTAACTTGAAATAACAACCATGAACCTATAATAAAATACCATACTCTCGCTAAGAAACCACTAGCTGATCCCACATCCGAACTAAGGAATCCTTTATCTCATTTCACACCCGATCCTCATTTCACGAAGTGCCCTAACCTCCAACGGGCTTGTTTGGAATAACAAAATAATGCAGTTTGGATCGAGATGATTACAACTGGAACTGCAGTTAAACTTTTGTGACCAAGTCAAGATTATACAAGACCGTGACCTACACTGTCAGAAGTTTCATAACAGATATCACAAGGATGCGCAGGAAGAGCCGAGAGACGCCAACAAAAATAATTTGCTGACTTTTTGTTTGTTGTCATGGTGTTGGAAAACTCAGCAGATGCTTTCGCCTCTTCTTGGCAATGCTTGTAACGCCTAACATTAAACGCATAACATTTTCAAAATCACAACAGATTATATCCTAAGTCTTGTTTGTTAAAACTGCGCATCCTTGTCTTTTCTATTTGAAACTTTTGAAAGTACAGGACCAGCGAGGAGAGCATTTTTGTAATAAGAAGTGACGTGTTTACCTATATTGTACCTGTATCTAGCCAGAGTATAAGTAAGTGTTAAATTGACAGTTAGAATCCAAACGAAGACTACGAAGCCCATACATCTTTGACGAGTCACCGCTCGCTGCTACCAACAATAACGGCTCCGGATAAAACAAAACCTTCGTTTGTGAGGACTAGATCAGGATTAAAGAGTCCAGGTCTCAGCCTCGATGTGTCGTTGTTTCTGTTCTTAAGCAGTTCTTCGGGTAATTCAGGTAATACCAGATCGTGATCCAAGAAATACTCAGCTGACTTTGAAAATATGCACAAAATACGCCAAAATTTCTTTTTAAACCAGAATTGCAAGAAATCTCCAAAAACTTACAAGGATTGTTAATAGAACCCAAATAATTTTAATAAGCCAGAAAAACAAAAGAAAATCCGCCAGTCGGTCGTAAAATCCGCCAGTTTGGCCAATATGACAACACTCATCATCACATATTGACAAAAATGATGAAACAGGCTACCCGCGACAAGTTTGCTATACATATGTTTTCTATAGATATAGCTGGTGCTTTTGACAATATAACGCACTCTCAGGCCCTATTTTCTCTCATTTCTTCTGGCGTGAATCTTGTCTGTTGTCTATCTGTTAAAATTTTGGTATGGTCATTCTTCAGTAAGGTTCAAATGGCAAGGTAGTTTGTCAGAGATTATTCCAGTCCGAACTGGTGTTCGTCAAGGGGGAGTCTTATCTCCCTACATATTCAAATCGGCCATATCTTCTTGTCTTGATTCTTTGCATCCTGCTTACTTTTATAAAGACCACGCCTTCAGCTACATAGCTTACGCGGACGACTTGCTCTTAGTAAGCCGTACCCGATCCACACTCACCAAAAATGTCTGTATGCTGTCGTCAGAACTTCTCAAAATCGGTCTTGAAGTTAACCTCTCAAAATGTGAGTACCTGCATTTCAACCCTTTGTCAAATCGTTTGAATGCTAAAGCTTCTATCTCTCTTGGATCGTTCGTCGTCAGATCAACAGAATCTCTACGATGGCTTGGCAAAACATTCAAATCCTCGTTGTCAAAATTTTTCTCTTCGGTTCTTCAAGAAGTTTCTAGATCAATCTGTACCGCCTATGGGCGCATCGTCCCCAACCGGGGGCGCTTTAATCGCAAAGCTTTGGGAAAATTGTACAGCACCTTCTGCGCTACTTCTATCCTATTTCGTTCTGGTGTCACTCATGTTCTGCGAAAGAAGGAGATAAAAAAGATGAGATCATGTTATTTTAAATATGGAAAGAACCTGCTCCACTTGTCGAAATTATGCCATAACCATACTTTGACGGAGCAGTTCAAAATTCAAGATGCAAGTGTTACCCTTTCGGATGTTTCTTCGTCGCTATAAAAAATCATTGACAACAGAACCCAACCAGCGCACGACCTTCTACACTACTTCCTGGCCGACGATTGAAATTAAGTGTCTTTTTGTGTATGTTTATGTGTTTTATTTACCTTCTTCATTTACTCCGCTTTCTGAAAACGGCGGGTTATAAATAAATTACTTACTTACTTACTTACTGATCATAGGTGCCAACTAAGCTTGACGGGAACTAAATTACTTACAATTTTCGAGGTAGGCATTCCAGCACTATGTCCAGCCTTAACATCGATCCTGATAAGCAGCGGGTTCTTTTGCTTCTCGGATGACCCAACGGCATGTTGTAGCTCCGCGACGTATTTGAAAGAGTGAAGGGGGACGACTCGATCATCGTGGTCTGCGGTCTGAACAAGGGTAGCCGGATACTAAAAGAAGAAACATAAAAGTGAAGCTGTCCTTTACGGGCTAGGATGCGTGCGGTACGTTGCAGCTTGGCGATGTACTTGAAGGGGAGAGGCGGAATGAATCGATTGTGAGGGGATAAACAAAGAAGAAGTTCACCTTTAAGCGGCTTTCACGTTGACGCGTTGAGCCTTTCACACTAAGCTATGCAACCTCTGCGGGATCTGCATCGTGCTTGCGTCGACGCAATGCAGAGCTTATGCAGACAAATAAAACGCATCGCAAGAATAGAACCAAGTTCTATTCGTGCATTGCGTCGACGCGTACGCATCAGATTTGTCAGTGGAAAATGGAAGTTTTTCAAGAAAAACTAAAAAAAAAAGATGCTGATGACGAAGAAAAATTTACTACTAGTGAAAGAAATTGAAATTCAGCAGAAGAAACCGAGAAAGGAAAATGTAACTGAGCATCCAGCGCGTAAGCATCTCGCGCAGGTGTGAAAGATACGCTGTGCACCCTGTACGCAACGCAAGATAAACGCATGCGCAACGTACTGATGATGAAGAAAAACTTGCTACTAGTGAAAGAAATTAAAATACAGCAGAAGAAACCGAGAAAGGAAAATGTAAATGAGCCTCCAGCGCGACAGCTTCTTGCGCTGGTGTGAAAGATACGCTGTACTACCTGTACGGAACGCAAGATAAACGCATACGCAAGGCATCGCAACGAGGCGTCAATGTGAAAGCGGCTTTACAGACGAGGGTAAATCTGTTTCACAGGAAGTTCATTGCGCTAACCAAAGCTGTCTTCCCCTTTGCGCATAAGAATTCGCGTTCTGTGGGCAGACGGCTTAAATACCCAAGAAACTCGAGAGAAACCACCATTCCTGTCGCTGAAGCTTTAAAGCATGTCTGCCAGTAACTATTCCTATCCATAAATATTCCTTCAGCCCAAGCTGACTGTGAATCATATTTGACAGTGCAAAACGGATATGTCAGCTGAATTTTATTGGAACTATATTTCGGACCTTCTTGGCAAGGGTCCTCTTCAGGCTCAAAACCGCTGAAGCTGGAAAAATTAACTTGTGGGAAAAACCAACCCACCAATTAGTTTTTCCAATAAAATTCAGCTGACGTATCCGTTGTGCACTATCAAATATTCCCATTCATTCTTCTTCTCAGCTCCCGGTGTATACTTTCAGTCACCGAATTCTCATGTTTACATATTTTCTTTTCTACCCGGAACTGCAATCAGTCTTTTCTATACGCAGGTGGTAAAGCAAAATATTTTGGCGTGATCGGGGATCAACCCTTGAACAAATATGAGAATCTAGAAGCCAGTGACGTCAAAAGACCTACGGATTTGATCACGTTCGCCTTAACATCTGATGCGATTTCGGACATCAAAAGCGAAAAGGAAATTAGTGCAAAATAATCGCACAACTTCAGAACACAACTTCCCGAACAATATTTTCCTCCAGGAAAAAGGTTAGCTGCTTATCGCGCAACCTAAGTCGCATCAAGAACTTCTTCCTAAACTGAATATTTTTTAATAATGGTCCACAGGAGAGCGCCGCAGCTTTTCAGAGTAATCGTGAGCCCTCTGCGTGATTAACTGCGATAAGCCTTTTGTGTATGAACTAGCGGCTTCCACGTGCACATTGCCTAAAAGACATGCCTTCAGACGAAAAACAAAAATTATGTCATGGGTGCTTTAAGAGTAAGACACACATGTCATCAAAAACATCGGCCGTAACTAGGAAATGATAAATCAATCAAAAGACAAAAAAAAACAAAACAACAACAACACTTACTTGCACATCTCCATCTGGAACCTTGATGTTATGCAGTGGTGAATACTTGATAATGCTATCGAAGTGTTCCTTCTCGTCGGGAGTGCCATAATCTGTACACCAAGCGTACCCAATGGTAAACTTGTGGAAACGGAGCATGTCCATAACACTGAAATAAATCCGTTTAAACGACATTTTAGGGACAAATCTTGTAACGGAGCGCTGATTTCGACTAGGAAGCAATTTAACTTTAAGTTACCTGAAATTGCAAGTAACTGGGGTCATAAACGGATAAGCTGTTTCCATGGTTAACAAATATTCTGGACAAGTAAGGATAACACTAAAAACTACAACTACAAAGCTTTTCCACTATTTCTTATTCTCAAAACAGGGAACGAATTACTTCAAATAGTGGGAAAAGCTAAGCAACATACAAGATAGTTGGCCAGTCAATCCTGCCCAAACGGACAACACAATATTTAGGCTGGATTTGATCTCCCCCTCGTCCTTAAAGCAAAAGTCGCAGTAGATACAGTTACTATTCCAATATTCTATTAAACCTGATTCCTCTGAAAGCCCAACGGATTTTCCAAAGACTACAGGCCCGTTTTGGCTGTTTTCAATCTCACGCAGGCCCCTTGGTTTTGGCGGTAAACATTGCGATCGTCTGAAGCAATCATCAGGGGCCTAATCCTCACCGAACAAGACCAAAGGTTTCGATGGGCTCAAGAAAATTTAGTATTTATTGGACTTCGTGATCCAGACAATCGAATCTTGTAGATTTCCGAGTCTTCGCCAGACCCCTTTAACACTTTGCCATTTATCCATCCACCGCTTGAATATGTACAGAAAAAATGTTACCGTTCTGGAATTTTTGGCAAATTACGGCCAAACAACTAATCAGATGAAAAAACCAAGTTCAGATATGGGTTCAGTAAGCACATTTGCTCCAATATCTGATCTCTAGTCGACTTCAGAAAGGTCCTTTACTTTGACCAAATTCTTCGTATTTTAGCAGCTTCCGGCAAACTTCATGCAAAGCAAAGGAGCTAGTGACATTGAAAGGAAAACCTTTCGATCCAAATTGTGTACAAGCGACCGGAGTCACTATCCCTCCGGCGTCCATAAAACAGAGAGTATCGTAACCCGACGCGCGCTGAGCTTTTGCCAAACAGGTAGTGTAAGAACTGGTATCTTTAGTATGTCGAAATCTGCAAGAGCATGTCTCCTCGCCCCATATCGACTATATCATTGGGTTTTATAATTTCATACTAAATTTCCGGATTCCGGGCGAACTACTTGTACGGAGAAAAAATAATTTTCATAATCGGGTTCAGCATGTCCTCCTACCTCAAAATCGAATATTTAATCAACATCAGATTCAACTTTTACTTTTCACAAATTTTCCGATTTTTGCCGGATCCAGGCGAATTACTTGTCCAGCGAGAAAATAATTTTGATATCCGGATTCAGCATGTCTCCTTCTAAACCGACTATCTAATTAGCTTTGAATTTATTTTTTATTTTTACCCCTTAACTTGAAACCTCTCCCCCACCCCCAAATGTACAGCTTTGGGGCCCATCTACGAACTTGACCTGTCTCTTGGCCCAAAGAATCCTCACACCAAGTTGCACCAAAATATCTAATTCGCTTCGAGAGTTATCGTGCCGACAGACGGATGGATGGACAGACGGACAACTTTTACGAAGTCATAGGTATACGAAAATGGAAGAATCAGTCTGTTTTGTTTGATTTTCTTATTGCCACTCTCTCGGTTTTTTTGTGCAATACATTCCTTAAGACTAGCGCTGACAGGGTGACTAAATATTACATAAGAAGTTCGGAATCTCGGGAATGACGGATGGAACGATTAGTGACGTAGAGTTAAACAGTAGAATAGGTAGGACTGGTCCTTGAAGTTCAAGTACAAGTTATTTTAAATTTTTCAATGTTACAATTTTTTTTTTTTACAGCATTGTGAGCTCGGTTCACTCAGATGCAAGTTACGCTATATACAACATCAAGAGCGTGTTCCACCCTACTTACCGGATTTACTACGCATGGCGTCACCAATTCTGGCTTTTTGCCGTCAATGCTGGAACGATTTTTATGGCACTTGATCATACTCAAGTGCCATATAGCTATCATACTTTCTGTCGGTCTGTCGTTCTGTCCCGGTTTTGCTAGTTTGGGCACTTCCGCATAAGCTAGGACGATGAAACTTGGTAGGCAAATAAGGACCCAACCAGATTAACTTGGAAACAATCACTTCTCCAATCCGGCAATCGTGGGGGGAGTGGAGGGACTGGAAATCCGGAAACTAGTCACATGCATAACTTTAGAACGGGTAATCGGACATGCATGAGACTTGAGATGTGTCAAGAACAAGTGCTTCAGATGCTCTGTTTCAAATTCCGACCAGATCCGATAACTGGGAGGGGGGGGGGGCTGGATGGGGACACCGGAAATCTCGTAAAACGCTTCCAAATAAGCTACGTCGACGAAACTTGGAAGGCGTATCAGGAAACTGACCAGATTAACTTGGAAATAATCACTTCCCGATCCGGCCATCTTGGAGGGATGGTAAATCCGGAAACTAGTAACATGCATAACTTTGGAACGGGTTATCGGACATGCATGAAACTTGACACATGTCAAGAACAAGTGCTTCAGATGCTCAGTTTCAATGCTCAGTTTCAAATCCGGACCAGATCCGATAACTGTGGGTGGGTTGGTGGGTTGGTGGGGGGGGGGGGCTGGAGAGGGCCCCGGAAATCTCGTGAAAAGGTTCAAGGTTTTACTTACACTTCTGTATAAAATCATAATAAATATAGGGTCAAGCCGGACACTGGGTCGATTGACAAAAACCCGACAAAAACGCTTCCACATAAGCTAGGACAATGGAATTTGGCAGGCATGTCAGAGAACCGACAAGAATAACTTGGGAATAATTACTTCCCCGATCCGGCCATCGTGGGGGGGGGGATGGGAAGTCCGAAAACTAGTAACATACGTAACATAGGAACGGGTAACCGGACATGCATGAATCTTGACATGTGTCAAGAACAAGTGTTTCGTATACTGTGCTTCAAATACGGACCAGATCCGATAACTGGGGGGGGGGGGGAGGGGGCTGGAAGGGGGGCACCGGAAATTTCGTGAAATGCTTCCACATAAGCTAGCACAATAAAACTTGGTAGGCATATGAGGGAACCATCCAGATTAACTTGGAAACAATCACTTCCCCGATCCAGCCATCGCGGGGTGTGTGTAGGGATGAGGAATCCGGAAACTAGAAACATGTCTAACTTTGGAACGGATAATCGGACTTGCACGAAACTTGACAATTGTCAAGAACAACTATATCAGATTTTCAATTTCAAATCTGGACCGAATCCGAAAACTGGGGTGGGGGGGGGGGGGTAGAGGGGGGGAGGACCGGAAACCTTGTGAAATGTTTAGGGTCGAGGGATCGGGATGGAACTTGAAGGGAAGAACAAGCATACACACTAGATACTTTATTGAGAAACAAGACCGGATCGTGTCACAGTAGAGGTTGTTGGAGGGGTTTTCCCGGATTTCCGGTGATCACGAATTCGGGTACTTCCAGATGTACCAAGACCATGAAACTTGGCAGATATACGAGTTAGCCTCCCAGGTGAACTCGAAAAAGTTCCTTTCCCGATCCGATTATCAGGGGGGAGTGGAAGGAAGGGGAATCCGGATTCTAGTGACATGCATAACTTTGGAACGGGTGATCAGACGTGCATGAAACTTGTCAAGTGTCAAGAACAAGTGTCTCGGATGATCAATTTCAAGTATGGAACGGATCCGAGAACTGGGGGGGGGGGGGGCTATAGGGGGGTGCCGGAAATCTCGTGAAACGCTTAGAGTCGAGAGATCGGGATGGGATTTCGAGGGAAGAACAAGCATAAGCCGTAGATAAATTATTGACAACACAGGACCGGATCATGTCACAGTGGAGGGAGTTGGAGGGGGTTTTCCATAATTCCGATGATCACGAGTTAGGGTACTTCCAGATGTGCTATGACCGTGAAACTTAGCTGGCATGTTACGGACACTATCCGAATGTCTTAAAAATACTCCCTCCCCCGACCTGATCATCGTTTGGAGGAAGAAACAGTTGTCAAAGAGTGGTATAACGATTTCAGATTTACTAGATCAAGCCCATTTCCCGATGAAATGAATATCGTGAGAGAGATCCAGCCTTGAAAACTGCCAACCGTATCTGACAAACATGCCAACTATTCTTACAAGTGCCATATGAGCTTTCAGCTCTTGTTCTACTTTCCAGCCGAATATCATGCCACGAGCGAATCCAACCAATCACGTTACAGAGGTGCTTAATTACCCCACTTACTACGCTCCCGAGCATGGTATAGTAAATGGTATAGCATGGTAATAGTAACTAATAGTTACTATTGTTAGAAGGGTGGGACACGCTGTAAAACACATGTTACTCGTACCGATACATCTCCAGTTCCTGTCGCCCAGGAGGCTCGGAAAACTCACAGAAATAAAGAAAACAAAGAACCTTTAAAGGTTCACTAAATAGCTTGTCGTTACAATTTCCCACCACAAGCATACAGCTGATTTAAACCAGTTCAGATTCCCCAGAAGAAGAAAAAAACATCAGCTCCTATGCGTTAACTCTATTACGGGCGTTTTTCCGTGCTCCTACAGACAGGTTGTGGGTCAATTGTGGCTCGAAAAGAGCGTTTTGTGGCTCAAATTCGACAAAGAACTGCCGAGGTGATTGTGGATTTTGTGGCTCGATTTTGGCGGGAAATTCAAATTTAGCAGCAAAATAACGTCAAAACAATAAAATTAAAAACTTTCTCAAATATACAGACATAAAATTGATGATCCTTTTTGCACGGAGTGATAAGGACGAAAGCCTGGAGTTCTGTTTATTCAGAACTTTTACATGATTTTATTTAAATAGACAAAACTGCGTTTCCGCGAGTTTTCATCTTGTGGCTCGACTGCGTAGCACAAAATCATGTTTCCGCGAAAACACTCGGAAGTGTGTGGCCCACAACTGTGTCACGGAAAAAACGACTTTAATGTCTCTCCGCTATGAAACCCCACTGCCTATTCCGTGCAATCTGGAATAACATCGCCAACAAACGTTAGCTCTGATTGGCTTGTACAGTCCGTACCTCCGACTAAACCAATCCCAAACGATGCGAGAGGCAAGGCTTAACTGCGAAAAGACTCTCCATGGGAATCGTTAAAGAGCAAAAGCATGAAAACAACTGTGAAAGGAGAATCGAGAATAGGCGGACTGGTAATGGCATTTTTATTGAGAAGGAAAATAGTGGGATATCTCAGGTCTTAATTCTGCTTTAAAGGAAACCTGAATGAAGAGTACCAAGTATCATCCCTATCTGTATGACTTCCGTTAACATTGCCTGCAGAAAACCCAATCCAAATATGAAATAGTGTTTCCAAGCTATGACTTTTGCTCCATTTTGCATCTGTCCTTATTTCAGTACCGAACATTTTTAGAAATGAACAAATGTCTCCAATCAACCCTTCTTCTGGAATATTTTTTAACCAGTTAAGCCCAAACGTATATCTAGAAGAAACTTGAATACCATCCGGCCAGCGCTGTACAAGATTTGAATGAATTGCGCTTTTTGTCTTGGAGTCTACCTGTGCAAACCTCCAGAAACGAGCATCCCTATTTTGAAAACGTGACGCTCAGGAGAAGAATGCTCTCCGTGTCCATGTCTGTAAATGCATTCTCCACGGTGTGTTCAAGTATGGTTCCATTGTTCAGGTGTCCTTTAACGGACGCAACACAAGCCTGGGGGATTCAAGGTAGGAAGCAAAAGTGCGCTTACCCTACCATAGCTATAGCTGAGCCGTATAGCTCAGGCCTCTGATTGATACAGGCTCCTACCAGCATTCCACCGTGTGATCCACCCATTACTGTTAGCTTTTTGCTGGATGTATATTTTTTCACTGATCAGGTACTCAGCTGCGGCGATGAAGTCGTTGAAACAATTCTGTCGGTTGAGAAGACGGCCAGCGTTCTGCCACGCTTCGCCATATTCACTAGCAATAAAAAAAGAAGAAGGTGTAAGCTATATCTTACACTTAGCTTTGTGAAAACGCGGACTCCTCGCGTTTCATGATGCTGAATTAAAATTAGCAACTACAGAACGCGGATTAGCATTTCGCCTAGGCAAGCTCGGCGTAGAAGCGGATAAAATTCGCTTCGCCAAGACCAAGTTTCGCGCCGCCTTGTTTCAACTACAGGGGCTAGGAAACGAAAGCGCCAGCGGGAAAACAACCATAAGCGGAAAAGAATTGCGTTCTGCGGCCACTAACTGTGACTAAGTCGCATTCCGAGCGAAGCAATTTCTATTTCGCACGGCAAGATTTTATAGTCACACTACCGAAGATTCCTGCCGCTCCTCTCGAAGAGCAGCTGCATCAGCGAAATTTGCTTCCTTGATATCAGCTAATCGCCAACTACTTGAACTGATAAGTTGGAAAGAATGCAAAAAACGTGCTGTTCAAATTATGATTGGTGGCCATAAAATGCCGTACTCGTATCTCCTAAAGGAGTGTAAGCTGGAACCCCTTTCTGTTCGTAGAGAACAGCTCTGCCAACGGTTCGGAACAAATTTGTTATCCCACCCTTTCTACAAAAACATTCTTCCTCCACCCTTTAAACCGGAAAGAACCAGACCTGCAAGAGAAGCAGCTATGAAAGTACCAAAACTCACACCTGTCGCTTTTAAACGGAAAGGTACCGTAATAGTTTTGTGCCTCAGTTTGCCTTGTATCATAACAACCTTACTTGATTACTGTATTTATTCTATGACAATTGTATATATGTTTTAGTTGTAGGTTAGTGACAAGTGCCAATTAATTTGCTCGCGCATGAAATGCTGTGCCGCATTTATTTTCAAATTAAAACTTCAGGATTTTCCTGGCACAAACCTTAAGTTTAAAGTTGAGAAAAATGAATTTATTTCGTATTTAGGCTACACATGTGCTAATTTTTCTATTTGTTCAGCTAACAGATAGCTGACTAAACAGACAATAAAGTTTTCAAAAAAAGAGGAACAGCTGAGATGGATGTGAATTAAACGTTCTGGCATGTATTTTGCAATAAAGTTGACTGGTATAGGTTTTTGTTTTTTCTTTCGCGATCGTTTAATGTTAGCATACTCACATAAGCACACCTGTACTGTGACTAAACAAGAGCTACGAGCTCATATGGCACTTGTGCGAGTAGGCTGTACAAAAAAGTAGATCAGAACGTCACAAAATACACCCGCCATCCAAAAATGCGGTTCGGAAATAGAAATAGGATATTTAGTTTCACTCATTTCTGAGCAGTTCTGGCAACCTCTCGATTGTCTGTAGCAAATGCACATGACCGTTCAAACTTTCATCCCAATAAATCCATTTGTTTGATCCCTAGACGTGCTACACGATTTCCGGTACTCACTCTATTTCCACCTACAGTGGCCGAATCTGGTTCGGAATAAAAAAAAATCGACCATCTAAAGCATCTTCTTTTATACCATCTATCAAGTTTCACTCGAATCTGAGCATTTTTGGAAAGTTCCGGTATCCCCCCGCCCCTCCCAACAACGTTGTCGGAGCCGGTTCGGGCCCAAACTCTTAATTCCCTGTTCCTGTCCATCAAGTTTTACTGAAATTGGAGCATAGCCTATCTGCAAGTTTCCAGTACCCCCTTACCTTGGCCGAATCCGGCCCGGACATAAACTCGGCACATAAACTCGCATAAACTCGGCACTGTCGAATTTGCATCTCATTCGGTCCATCCGTTTGGTTTTTGTGCATTTCAAAAGTCCCCCACCCCCAATTCCCCTAATCGTGGTCGCATATGGTTCGAACGCATGTTTTACATGTCGAGGCCATCGATTCGTATCACCCATGAAGTTTCACTCGAATCAGACCACTCGTTTGCAATTTATAGAAGTCAACTTCCATATTTCTCTTCTCTTGCTCCCCCAAAAATGCTCGGATCTAGGAACAGAAGTTTCCGGGGGTATGTTGTGTCAGGTTCTTAAGTCAAGATAATTCGGGTCGCTAATATGCCTGCAAAGTTTCGTTGTCGTTTACATCTGGAACTATTCTAACTCACGACTACCGGAATTCCAGGAAACCCCCTCCAACTCCCCCCCCCACAGAGCCCCAAAACCATCTGGCTCCGTCAATTTCATCTAGGCCTAATGCCACAGGTATCGGACCCGACCCGGACGTGACACTGAACGTCCGAGGCGATAGCTCACCAGACAAGTTTCATTCAAATCCGATCACCCGTTCAAAAGTTATGCACGCCACTAGATTCCGGACTCCCCATCCACCCACTCCCCCCACGATGGTCGGGTCGGAGAAACGGCTGTTCTTAAGTCAATCTGTTCGGATCCCTGACATACCTGCCAAGTTTCATCGCCCTAGGACATCAGGAAGTATGCCGAACTCGCGGGATCGCTAGAAATCCGGACCCCCACCCCACCTCCCCCACAGTGCCCTGATCCGGTCCGGTTATGTCAATGACATGTCTAGGACTTGTGCTTGTTTTCCCACCAAGTTTCATCCCGATCCCTCCACTCTAAGCGTTTCTCAAAATTTCCGGTTCCCTCCTACAACTCTCCCAGTGTCATCGGATCCGGCCCGGATTTAAAGTGAGATGTCTGAGACACGAGGTCATCCTAAATATCAACTTTCATCAAGATCCGATCACCCGTTCGCAAGCTAAAAATACCTCAAATTTTGGCTTCACCCTCCCTCCACTCCCCCCCCCCCCCCCCCGATGGTCGAATCGGGAAATTGACGATTTCCTATTTAATCTGGTCGGGTCCCAGACATGCCTGTCAATTTCCATCGTCCCAGCACATCAGGAAGCACGGAACTCGCGGGATCACTACAAATTCGGACTTGTCCCCCCCCCAACTCCCCCAAAGTGAGCGGATCCGTTCCGGTTATATCAGTCACGTATCTAGGACTCAAGAAACTCTAAAAGTAGAGGGATTGGGACGAAACTTAATGGATGGAACAAGCATTAGGCCTAGATGAAATTGACGGAGCCAGATGGTTTCGGGGCTCTGTGGGAGGAGTTGGAGGGGGTTTCCTGGAATTCCGGTAGTCGTGAGTTAGAATAGTTCCAGATGTAAAACGACAACGAAACTTTGCAGGCATATTAGCGATCCGAATTATCTTGACTTAAAAACCTGACACAACATACCCCCGGAAACTTCCGTTCCAAGATCCGAGCATTTTTGGGGGAGCAAGAGAAGAGAAATATGGACTTCTATAAATTGCGAACGAGTGGTCTGATTCGAGTGAAACTTCATGGGTGATACGAATCGATGGCCTCGACATGTAAAACATGCGTTCGAACCATATGCGACCACGATTAGGGGAATTGGGGGTGGGGGGACTTTTAACATGCACAAAAACCAAACGGATGGACCGAATGAGATGCAATTCAACAGTGCCGAGTTTATGCGGCCTAGATTCGTTATTTGGCGTCTGGGCCGGATTCGGCCAAGGTAGGGGGGGGGGGGGGGGGGGGGGGGTACTGGAAACTTGCAGATAGGCTATGCTCCAATTTCAGTCAAACTTGATGAGGGAATTAAGAGATTGGGCCCGAACCGGCTCCGACAACGTTGGTGGGAAGGGGGGGGGGGGTACCGGAACTTTCCAAAAATGCTCAGATTCGAGTGAAACTTGGTAGATGGTATAAACGAAGCTTTAGGTGGTCGATTTTTTTTTATTCCGAACCAGATTCGGCCACGGTAGGTGGAAATAGAGTGAGTACCGGAAATCGTGTAGCACGTCTAGGGATCAAACAAATAGATTTATTGGGATGAAAGTTTGAACAGTCATGTGCATTTGCAATCGAGACGATGCCGTAACTGCTCAGAAATGAGTGAAACTAAATATCCTATTTCTATTTCCGAACCGCCTTTTTGGATGGCGGGTGTATTTTGTGACGTTTTCATCTACTTTCTTGTACAGCCTACTCGTACAAGTGCCATATGAGCTCGTAGCTCTTGTTTAAATTAAAGAGCCTAAACCTGAACTTGAACCATATTGCTTACACATGCGGATAATTGACAGATGGGCTCTGGACAAAACAAATAATGTTAATAAAAAGCGGATTTTCTTGGGAGGAAAAAATATAGGCCTATTGTCCCGTTGACAAGTATCGAGTAAAAACAAATTCGGCCTTACCCACCACCCCTTATGTTGGCAAGGGCAAACACACCATTGAAGTGGTTGACAAATGCCAATCGGAAAACACTGAAACTCGGTAGCAAGCTACAGTTGAAACCACCGTAGCCGTAAAGAAGCGAGGGCGCAGACCCGTCAAGCACAAGGTCCTAAAATAAGATAAAGGATGAAGACAATACCTAGAACCTGCGATCGTGTTCCGTAAACACTGAGCGGATGCTTGCTCGATAGTTTTTATACCAGCTGAGTCGCAAAACACCATACGGCTACTATAGAACTAAGTAAGCACATTCCTCATCTGAAATCACTCCATTAGATGGCCCATTATGGCAACGTCAAGAACTTCACACTTGGCATGCGGGATTTTGGGTCAAATTTGTAGACAAAAATCAGAACTGTCCGAAGTTTGATTACAGATATGTTTGCGCATCCTTGCATTAAACGTTATGAGAATGTATAGGCTATGTTTTAATGAGCCTTTTAAATGTTATCTTTTCCGCGAAACATAACAACTAAAATCGTCATAAAAGTAATTAGTCATAAGGCCTTCCCAAGGATGCGCAAACATGTGTTATCTGTTTGTTACGAATAGTATTTTAGAATTTAGAATATCAAAATTAGCTTTCTTATTAGTCGGAATAATTCGAGCTTTTGGGATCAGTATTAGTAAGAATAATATTTCGTGGTTTTCCAATATCCTGCTGTCGCGTTTCCAGACTCTTGTTATCTACACCTTAGCTCGCGGATGTTAGTGACTGCGGTTAGTTGAACTTTAAAGGTTAGCTCCTACGTAGTAAGCAAGAATAGGAATTTGATGTGAAGCTCGAAGCAAGTAGACGATTCCGAGAGTTTATTGTAGCGAGACGTATGTCTGTATTTGGAGATTACCTTACGTGTTAACCGAAGCAAGTTGTACTAAAGGAATAAAGTAAGGAAGTGTCAAAGAAAAAGAGTCGATCTCCCGAAACGAAAGAATACGATCCTAAATACGCCTTCAAAGGTTGAATATTGCTGCCGCTCGAACGCTACCATATAATGATCTCAAGTCGGACATAAACCGCCGGTCACAGTATAAAGAATAAGTAATAACAACAGCGGGGCAAAGAACATATCATTGGTTTATGTTATCAAACTTCTGACAGTGACAATGAAAACACTAGGCTACACTGTGAGAAGATGCTATTTTAAGTATGCGAAGCACCTGCTTTATTTGCCAAAGTTATACCACAGCCCCACGCTAACGGAGAGTTTACAAGTTAAAGATCCAAGCGTCATACTTTTGGAAATTTCGTCGGCTCTGCCAAAAATCATCGACAACAGGACCCAGCCAGCACATGGCACTACATTCTTTTCTGGCCGATGAATGAAAAATTGTATATTGTATGTGTTGTGTTTTATTGAATTCTTTTATTTTATTTTAAATTCTCCGCTTTTCAATTGGCGGGTCAGAAAAAAATTACTTATTTACTTACTATAACCAATTTTAGGATCGAAGTACGTAAAAGTTTCGGATACTGGGATAGCTCTAATTCGGGTCGAGAATTGCAAAACTCTGATTGGAGTTGCATCCCGAGAAGGGAAAGTTCTTTTCTACTACACGAAAGGTAGTAATGTAAGTTCGTCAAAATGCACCCTAATTTTCAACAAAGTTACGTGTCCAAAGACGAGGAACTTCGTCGCGATGGGTGTTGACTAAACTTTAGCCGATTATCTACTGGTCGTGACGTCGAACGAAAAGTCTATATTTTCCATTTACTAACGGAACTGATTGTCCCTAGAACGGTTTATAAGCGTAAACGCGTCTAATTCAATTCAATTCAATTTATTTTCAAAACCGGTACACCGGACAAGCCGATTTGGTAGTTCTCATCCATATTAACACTAGTTATATACAAAAGATAATTCTACACTGTAACAAAGACTGTCAAACATAACATAAAATATTCAAATCTATTTACATTTAATGGTGCGAGTTAAAAAGGTTGACGCGCCTCGCTGGACGCTCGCCTCTATATATATACAGATACAAATATATATTCTGCAACATTAATTAATCGATTTTTCCTATTTCTTTCATGACGTCATGAAAAAATCAGGGCCCGTAGGTAGTCGGCTAAAGTTTAGTCAATACTGTCGCGATGTAGCTGAAAACCCCTACTGGTTTGTAATTTGCAACCGGCGCCACCGCTAGCATCAATTTTCATAACCAGTCTTTCCAGCGTCCCTCCCCCACCCTCAACTTGACCTGTACTTTATACCCAAAGGATCCTCCCACCAAGTTTCATCAACATATCTCAATCCCTTCGAGAGTTATCGTGCGGACAGACGGACAACTTTTGCGATGTCATAGGTATCCCTTGTCATAGGTATCCCTCCACTTACGTTTTGGGATCCCCAAAAGTTGTCCGTCTGTCAGCAGTAGTCAGTTCGTAGATGGGACGGGATACGCTGAATTCGTTCAGTAGTTCACCCGGAAGACAGTCAAAACCTGAGATTTGGCAGAAGTAAGTAAGGAAGATTTGATCAATTTCGTCAAAGTAGATATGACGTATAGCTTAGGGGTAAATACACACATGCTGAATCTAAACTTGGTTTTCTCAGATGATCAGCCATTGGCCTTCTTCTGTTTATAAATCTTATTAGTAAAAATGTTCAAGCAGACTGGCGAAGACAGGATATCTACAAAACCCATTTGTCTGGATCAAATATTAAATTTGTGGGATCCAATCGAAACCTTTGGTCTTGTTTCTTATCGTTAACTAGCTACCTGTCGATCCGCAAGCTGATTCGATTAGCCAGCAATGCGAAAACCCACGTTGTGCAGGAATTTCAAAACTGTCTGCCTTTTTACACGTATGGTTGTACTGTATGCCTTACCTTTCTATGCACTATGAACATGGGGATTTTGGTTCCGTCCTGACTTGGGAAGAACACCTGCTTGGCAACGAACTTCTCGCGATCAAGTCCATCTAGCTTGACTTCTCTAAAGATCTAGAAAAGCAAATAAGCAAATTACTGTAGCAGTTGTAACTTGATACACGTCTAACCAGGGATCAATGATGTGTTGTTCATAGTCACTCATCAGGACCGTCCACTAGCATGATTTCTACGGCGGTCATCTCCCCTTATAAGTTTTCTTGATTTCCGCTAGACTACGCGCGCAGTAAAGCTTTGAGCGTGTTCTAACTAGGACAGTTAAAAACTAATATAATCTTGTTTGAAACCAAACAAAAGAAAATACACTTCCTTAAAACGAACTAACCTTATACAAACTATAGAGGCACACTTGAGTGACATAGACCGCAAGGAAGTGTACAAAAGTGAGGGGCGTCATCACTCATCGAGGGGGGGGGGGGGAGGATTACCCCCCCCCCCCCCCTGGCTTTCCAAGGTGGGCCTCTGCTACCCACCAAACAACAAAAAAATCATAAATAAGCAAAAAGAAACCATTCACTCGACTGTTGACATCAAATTTCAAACCCATCACTCCATCCGTTCGGCACTACCGAGCCCTACCATGATTCCGAGGCTCCGGTCCGGATCTGCAAAGGGCATATCTAGGTCTGAATGGTCTGCCTATTAAGGTATAATCCTGGTTCTTTCACCCTCTAAGACATTTCGTCCACCACAAGATTTCCTGGACCCTGTCTAGCACCGCCCCCCCCCCCACACCCATCGGATGAGGTCTAAAACGACGAACGGCAAAGCTAGTTGTGTTTTATTTAATTTTCTGAAAACCTACTTGTCGGTTCAACCGTTAAGAATACAGTATTATTAAAGATCTAACAACTGTTACATACATATATATATATATGAATAAACTTAAAAGCCTGTTTGCTTCTTTAAGTCACAACTTAATCCCGATGGACTAGCCATCTTCGTTAAGGAATATTTTTGATGAGCGTTTTTATGAGGTCTTTTGGTTGATACTGTTGTATTTATATACATATTCTTGTGATTTTCTCTTTGTAATGTACTCGCCGATTTCGACGGATACAAAAAACAAAAAAAAAGAACTACCAAATATAAAACTAATAAAGAGCCATAAGCATCTCACCTCAGGTTCACCACTCTTCCCCTCTCCTAAATCACATCTATAAATGATCGAGGGTGACAAAAATGAGGTATAGAGGTAGAAAAATTCATGCAGCTTTTTCTTTCCGGAAAACCCTCCAACGGTGCCCATTTCCAAGCTGAATTCTCGAACGACGTTGCCAGTTTCCAAATCTCGGAGTTGTAACTCGTTCTAGGCAGAGAAAATAACTTTAGTATGTAAGTTCTATATAACCCATAATTTTTTCGAGCATTTTCGCCATTTTTTCATCACTATGTTCTGTTGATGTCTGCGATTGCGATATTCTTACAACAGTCGTCTGCATCTATTGCGGGTGGGATGTTCGGTGTAGTGACACAATTCTGGTTTTGATCCGAATCCGAATACAAACGAAGCTGAGAATGTGATTCCGGATCTCACCGAAACATTAACTTTCGCATGCAAAGTTGGCTGCGTAGCACAGCCAATCTCCTGTTTCTTGGCGAAAGTGCGATGCAGGGTTTGGGGTACACCATCCGACGCTTCCCGTGCTTTAACCTAGATTCCTCAGGTACTCCTTTAAAGGTGGGCTTGAACGGGACACCGTTTGCGCGGACTCGGGTTCTTATTCCAGGTAAGAGGTATGGGGATCCGAGAAACCAAGGCGAACATATGTTTTGCGTCACTTAACAGATTAGTCAACTGAAATTTTTATAAGGAAATTTTTCTCGATTAAGGTCCTTTTCAGGTCGTGGCCAACGTAACTATTCCGAAATACCGTAGCGCGAGAGGTTGCGGTGCTGATTGAAAAAAAAAAGATTAAAAAGAAGTTGGATACTGTCTAAAGTAGCTTGCCAAGAAGTTCTGGGGTATCGCCGAATAACGACTTCAGCTCACTCATTTCATGTTTGCTAACCACACGGTCCGACATCCCTCAAAGCTTAAGGGATTCTTGAAGAAAGACTTCACTACAAACAAAAGACTTCTAATTGTATAGACTCTAAGAATAGACAACATATTTTTGTATCATTTGACTGAATGCACTGCATTATTTTGATTGTGTTAGGGGACTTTTTATTTATCACTATTTGCTCTAGTATGATGTTCAGAATATCTACGGCGGTCCTCACAACGCCAAATTCTACTATGACGCCGAAAATCTGAATCTCAGTGCAAACGCCGCTTTTCAGTGGCCAGTGATTAGCTCGCGGCAGGTAGCTCACTGCGTAAACACTTATTTTTCGTAAGCCGATTTCGTCAAGCATCCAAATCAGGTAGAAACGCCTAAAGGTACCACGAACCCACCAGGAAAATTCCACTATAATAATAATAATAACTGTATTTGAAAAAGTCCGAGGGCCATATACAGGTACAGGTTATTAATACACAGAAACGTCAATCAACATACAACTAATCTACGGAAAGCTTTCTATATTCTAACGCTCTAACACAAACCTACAAATCTTACTAATAGTCTGGGCGGATGTACACTTCAGGATACCAGGGAGTGTCGGGAAAAACCCACCGAAAATCTCCCTACGGAGATCCGAAAGCTCTTGGCACCGGCTTAGAAAATGGCCAATATCCTCATCTTCACCACCGCAAAGGGGACACGCATATTTCCCATCCGGACTCTTCTTGTTCCTATCAAACACTTTTTTTCTACCGTGGAGTGGTAGGCAATTCGCCCTCAGTTGGATCCAGTACCTCAAATAAATCGCGGGTAGATTAAGCTTAAAATCGGTTACTTGTGACTAGCGGTGCAACGAAGTGACGCATTTTCATCGGGTCTTCAGGCCTCTTTAAGTGAATAAGTAATTGGTAACTAGATTGTCCCATCTCAGCCCTTTTCGGGTCGACTTTAAAGTTTAACCGAAAAGGGCTAGGATACGACAGTCTAGTTACCCATCACTTGTTCGCTTAAATAATCTTGAAAACCCGATGAAAAAGCGTTAGTTTGTTTTTCTGATATTTCCAAATAATCGATTATCCCATTGTGCTTGCCGCTCTTCCCGTTTTTGTGATATCTCTATGGTGCCTGGAACATTTGGCAACAACACCAGCAGCAAACGAGTAAATAAATTGTGTATCAAATAAACAAAGAAGTGTCTGCAGTCTGCAGTGCCAAAAACTAGTGCTAGCTAGTGATAGTGATAGTTTAGTGATTTTCGCGGGCGAATTGTGGACGGATTCACCATGGGAAAGCGTCCACATTCCCAACGTCCCTACTGAAGACTACTGTGGACAGAATGAAAATCCCCAATAGGTGTTGTAGTAATTCAATGTATTTGAATCTAAGATGTAAAAATAAGTTGCCTGTTCAGTTAAACTTTAAAGGACTGCACAAACCTTAGCATCGACGAGGTAGCAGGTCAATAGCTTGTTTTCTGCAACACAAGCAGCCCAGTCCAAAACATCTTTCTCATGCTCAGGTACTAAGGTCTTCCAGTTCTCTTCAACGTAGTTTTCGAAATCAATAACAACGAGCCGCTTGCGAGGTGCGTTTTTGTTGGTCAAGAAAACAGCATGCGGTCCAGTGTTTGTGATGTACTGAAAAGAATGGCCACTCAACACCATAGTAAAAACAATAACATTAGTACAAGTGAGAGTGAAGGTTCTTCTAGAGTTAGATCAGAGACATGCTTAATGTAGAGCCCCGCCCCCCTCCAGCCCAGAGGGTGGGTAAGTTTTAGGACCTTCTAACTTGAACTAAGGAAGTATTTTGGACCCTAAGACCCTTAAGGCACTATACGACTTATTTCACTATTTGATCGTTGGGTAAAAATGCTTGAATTCGCATTTACCGATGACGGTTCTAGACGAGTGTCTCACCTCAGCACATCATGTTTTCAACATGGTGTGTTTTTGCAACCCAAATCATAGCAGAAATCATAACAAATAAATTAACAGAGGCGAAAGCCTTTTTTTTTTTTTACTGCAGTTATATTATTATTATTATAACCATTCGCGGACTATAGGAAAACGACGATGGATTCTGAAACCGACTGGACAGAAACGAAATGCACTCTTCGCATCCTTGAAGTTGGAAAACATACCGTATAGTCGGCTTCTAGCTTGTCCACAATCTTGTGAAATTCTAACCTCCCCTTGATCCCGTCTTGGTTGAGTGACAAGTCCGTAAAATACACAAGCTGGTACTGGCATCCAAGCCGTACAGTAACAATCAGGTACCTTCCGCAGTCAGATACTTTGCTCGACCTAAAAGAGTCATAAGAAAACTGAAAAGAAACTCAAGAAACAAAGGTCAGAAGACAATCGTCATGCGAAGTATCTGACTGCAGGTTGACATTTCCACCTTATTTGTCGGGTTGGGTAAATCTAGGCGGCTTTTGGGGGGAAAAGTTAAAACAAAATGGATCTTGACGGTACAGCGACTTTCAGGACGTCTTGATGAAAGAATGTCCAACACTGACACTGGTCCGGTCCCTTACTCCCCCCTCCCTTTTCTGCTATGCTGTTAAATAAATCCGGTTTACAACATCCAGCCATTCTTAGCGACCTTCCCTGAGTGAAATACTTCATACACTTCTATGAATTATATTTGTGTGGTAAATGCCGAAAGAAAATAAGGCTGTGGAAACGGGGCTTTTACAATGAAATACTTGCTTCAAAGGAAGTTAACTTAAAATTCGATTAAGTAACTGGAATAAATATTGTGCAAACCAATGTTATGAAACAAGATGCGGCTCACGCCATCTAACGACTGCAGCCATACCTCTGACGTAGCCATGGTCTGTGCTTAACGAAGTAACGTTCTATATTAGGCTCCCTTCCACGAAACGTGAGCGAGTTACGTTTTGTATGAAACAATTATGTAAGGTAATTTTTTGCTTTCTGAAAACGGCGGGTTATAAATAAATTACTTACTTACTTACTTACTTACTTTGTTGGTATTTGTTTAGGGGTTTTGTGTATAGCTCATAATTAAATTGTTTGGCTAACAACCTTACAAGCTTTAGGGGAAGAACAACCAAACTAAACGGAGAAGTAATTCATACCTCGAAATCCGCTTCAAACTTTGTAACGATCCCATGAACCGGCAGCCTACCGTTGATACCGTCGGTAAAAGATGACAAGTCCGCGAAGTAAAGAAGTTGGTCTTCACAGCCCAGCTCTACCGTAACTATCAGGTACTTCCCACAGTCAGATACTTCACACGACCTAAGTACGAAAATAAATCTAAAGCCGCTTTCACATTGACGCGTCGCGCATCAGACTTTGCAGTGGAAAATGGATTGGATAGATACTAATGATGAAGACAAACTTACTAATTGTGAAAGAAACGAGACTTCAGCCAAAGAAACCGAGAAATGAAAATGAAAATGAGCATCCAGAGTGAAAGCTTCTCGCGCAGGTGTGAAAGATACGCTGTACACAACGTAAGACACACGCATAAGCAACGCATCACAACGACGCGTCAATATGAAAGCGGCTTAATAGCGTCCGTAGGATAATACTGACACAACCCCCGTCGATATCAAAGATGTGGTAAATCAGGAACAACACTGTGACCTAGATCCTTTGCCTGTAGGCTGATTCGAAAAAGTACAATGCGACCATCGCCAGGCTACCTCTGCACAAATCTACTACCACAACTGTAGTCGTATCCCCATGAAAAATCTTTATACTGTGTAGTTGTATGGTAGATGTACCAAAAGTTGTATGTATTGGTATGTAGTGGTATGGAATGTTTTGGTTTAACATGCCCCGACTGGGTTAATCTTAAGTAGTAGTATCTGATAGCATCCAATCTTGATGTAGTAGCATGCAGTGGCAACAGTTACTAACTACTGCATGCTACTTTTTCGTACAACTCCACACGACTAATTCTCAAAAAATTTCATCGGGTACGTAGAGGGACTTCAAAAAGGCCAGACTTCGTCCGAGACTTCGTGTGAAACCAAGTGGCATATAATTACGGTGACTCGAGCAACTGCGAAATTAAATCGCCCAGATCCGCGCGGACTTTTTATGGGACATTTTCGCGTTGAGCTCGACGGAAGATACAATCTATGCGAAAATGTACTAGGTGATGCCGTCACACGACAACGGGTTGAGACAGTAGAAGATGCCATTTTTCTCTACCCATTCAACAGAGCTCGAGGAACGTAGTTGAACGGTAGGCAACCATTCAGCCCCTTCAGATGTTCAAGAGGAAATGACCACCGAGCTGGATGGCATCACCATGAAAACACCCATCACCATGACTGGACGTAACCTCCAACGGAGTCATCCGCGCGAAAATGTCCCCTTAGCTTCCCTTTAAAAAACTGTTCTCACTTCAAGGTTTAGAGCGTGTTCCACCCCACTTACCATAGTTACTACGCATGACGTCACTTGCCGTCAAGGCTGGAACAATTTCTCTATTTTCCAGCTGAATATCATGCCACGGGTGAATCCGACCAATCACGTTACAGAGATGCCTAGTTACCACGCTTACTACGCTCCCGAGCATGGTAAGCAAATAGTTACTATTAGTTACGATTTCGAGAAGGCTGGAACGGTCAGCGTATTAACTTTTTACGAGGTTGGAATGAAAATAGTAACTAATAGTTAGTATTGTGAGAAGGATGGAACACGCTCTTAATGTAAATGAAAGCTAATGCCTCCTAGCATTATCTTGACACTACCGAACACGAGATGCTTAGGTTCCGGAGAAGATAGCTACAGCTGCTGCTATATACCTAGGAGTGGAGTAACTTCTAAGGATCACCTAAAACCGTCTGCCTAAGAATTTGCTAGCTTTTACGAGATATGTAAAACTTCAAGGGGTCCCAGACACATGCGTATCCCAAAACAATTGCTACTTACATTCTCCACTTCGGATTTTCTGGAAAATCCAACACCAGGACATCCTGAGACTGGTCCGTACCCACAGCATGGTAGTACATTTTTTGGTTTTCATTTGAGGTGGTTTCACTACCGTCCGTCCTGCCTTCTTGGTCCTTGTAACACTAGAATAAAGAGGTGATAATGAGCATTAATGCGTTTTTGATCCGAATTCTCCTCGCGGTTCTCCTATTTCGCATTTTTGGACTGATGAAGCGAATTTTCCTTTTCTTGCGTTTTTGTCAGAATAGCGTCGCGATTCTGCAGAATCGAGAAGTTACTTCGATAGCGAATTATCGATTCTCCCCTCTCCGTTCTCCTCCCTGATTGGTCAACAGAGTGCGGGTGTTCAATATGCATACACAGGCATACCGGGTTGCAGACGAGTTGCAAAATAGTGTTTTGGCAAAAGCGAGAATGGAGAAGCGAGAGGAGCAAAAACGGTAGTTTGTACGAGAATCGAGAATTTAGAAGCGAGAACGGAGAAATGAGAATTCGGATCAATAACGCAACTATTATCTAATTCTCTTTACAGTCGTTATTACATTTCGTACGCAATTGGTCTTCTCAGGCGAAAATAGTCCGTCAACTAATATCTTTTCTACAAGCTTGTGTATTTCCTGCCGAAACTCCGCTCGCTCCTTCGTGCCCGATTTTCACCATTTAAAAGGATACACCAGAATCTGCTTTCTACAATAACCTTTCAAAGCCCCGCAACGGGGCCCCGTTGACGAGCCCCCCGCAACCATCATGAGCAGCAATCCACGGATCCCTCCTTCCTAGAATTTTTTTGGTATTCTTTTCTTATATGTTCGACCGTGTGATGTTATATTCTGTGTAGTTGATATGGCAAGTTGTCTTTTTGCTATAAATATCAAAATATCTTAGTTCCCTCACTCTTTGTGTCCGGTATCTCTGAGATTGTGCTAAATAAGTAAATGTCATTTATATCGTCTGGCTACCGGTACTTAAAAAACGACATAGGTCAGGTTTGTGTCAGGTGCATGAATTTGATCAGTCATCACTCTCATAAGTGTCCTAATATTTACAGACGGATTTACAATTTCAAGCGATGTGAGATAACACACTATCTGTTGACGTCAAAGAAATTGTTTCCGTTATCAACTTTCAAGTACTTATTTTTTCCTAACATTAATGTAACAAAACATGCTTCCTGTTATGTTGTACAGATATGAAAGAGTATAAAACAATTTTTTGGGATCCCAAAACGTAAGTGGAGGGATACCTATGACATCGCAAAAGTTGTCCGTCTGTCCGTCTGTGCGCACTGTAACTCTCGAAGGGAATGAGATATTTTGATGAAACTTGGTGTGAGGATTCTTTGGGTCAAGAGTAAGGTCAAGTTCGTAGATGGGCTATTTAGCCTAACATTTAGGAGTGGGGGAGGGGTTTTAGATTAAGGGGCAAATAAAATATTTTTAAACAGATAATGTGATAGTCGATTATGAGGTAAGAAGACATGTTGAACACGATGGTGAAAACCATTTTGTCATCAGAAAAGTAGTTCGCCCGGAATCCGGCCAAAACCGGAAAGTTTGTTAAAAGTAAAAGTTTTATTTGAAGTTAATTAGATGTTCGAGTTTAGGGTAAGAAGACATGCTATGAAAACCGTTTTATCGCCGGACAAGTAGTTAGCCCAGAATCCGGCCAAAACCGGAAAGTCTGTTAAAAGTAAAAGTCTTATTTTAAGTTGATTAGATGTTCGATTTAGGGGTAGGAAGCCATGCTGAACACAATGGTGAAAACCATTTTTTCGCCGAACAAGTAGTTCGCCCGGAATCCGGCCAAAACCGGAAGGTTTGTTAAAAGTAAAAGTTTTATTTGGAGTTGATTAGATGTTCGATTTAGGGGTAAGAAGACATGCTGAACAATTATGTGAAAACAATTTTCTACCCAGACAATGGTTCGCCCGGAATCCGGCCAAAACAGAAAATTGTTAAAAGTTAGACTTTTATTTGTAGTTGATTAGATATTCGATTTAGGGGTAAAGAGATGGTGAATCCGTGTATGACAATCATTTTTTACCCGAACATATAGTTCGACGGGAATCCGGCTGGAGCCGGAAAATGTATTATAAGTTGAATTTTTATTTGAAGTTGATTAGATGTTCAATATTGGGGAAAGAAGATACGCTGAGTTCGTTTTTGAGCTTTCTTTTTTCGCCGGAAAAGTAGTTCCGGAATTCGGCCGAAACCGGAAAATTGGCAGAAGTGACAGGAAGTTTTCGTCAAAACAGAGATGGCTTATAGGGGTAAACACACTTGTTTTTCTCGGATGATTAACCTGTTTTTGAATTTTAATAGTAAAAACGTTCAAGGAGTCTGCCGAAGACTGGATCTGGCGAAGACACGACCCAATTGTCTGGATCAAATATTGATTTTTTGGGATCCCATCGAAACCTTTGGTCTTGTTCGTTAACGTCAACAGATTCTAAGCGTGTTCCATTCTACTCACCGTAGTTACTACGCATGACATCACGAACTTTGGCTTCTTCGCTTCAAGGCTGGAACGGATTTTTCCATTTTCCACAAAAATATCACTCCACGGGGTAATCCAGCCAATAAAGTTACAGAGATCCGTAAATACCACGCTTACTACGTCCCGAGCATGGTAAGCAAATGGTTACTATCGAGAAGGTTGGAATCGTCAGCGTAGTAACTTTTGGTGAGGTAGGAACGGAAATAGTAACTAATAGTTACTATTGTTAGAAGGGTGGAACACGCTCTCTGTGACATGTCATATCTCTTGAAAACTGCGCAACCTTGTGTATATTACGAAACTTTTGTCAGTGCAGACGAGGCGCTGAGGCCCTCAGTGAAACTGGGAATGCAACTCAGATGCAGGGGAAGGCTATCATAAAGAATCCTACGTACGAACCATGTAGAATATTCCTTTGTTATCGTGCGTCCAGGCAATTGACGAAAACTTGACTTTTTCTAGCACCTCCGGGTATTCCTCACCTAAAACAGGAAAGTAGAATAATAAAGCACGGCTACCATGAGAGCACCTACTATTTAGAATCAAACGAAAGAAATAGAAAACCGTGATTTTCGGGGTTTTTTCTTGATCAGCTAATTATCCCTCTAGGATGATGTGCGAGGGATAAATATAAATTGTAAATACACACAGAGCTCAGAATTGTAAATAATCAGATTTGTACACATACATTTTTAACACGCACATTTTATCTTTCGTTATATTATTTTTATCTGCATCCGCACCGTTTTCTTCTTGTTTTTAGTTACATCTCGTCTTATTGTCTGTTGGTTCCGCATCGTTCTCCTGTTGTGATTGTGGTGGATTTTATGATTTAGTTTTGTTTTGTTTTTCGCTGAGGACGGTTTGCCGGAAGTGCAACCGAAATATCCGAATTCATATTGGGATATAGCTGATCAAAAAAAAAACCCGAAAATCACGGTTTTCTATTTCTTTCGTAATGAATGGTCAGCTTGGCTTCAAACCTTATATTAGAATCAAACACATCCGAAAGCCCTCTTTTACAGATTCTTCTAGCATACAAATGCCTTTAGAGCATTGCACAAGTCGTGGGTTGACTTTAGAGGTTATTTTTATTTTCGGTGCAGAGCGTAAAAATAAACCTCAGGTTTTGGCAGCTGTTATTGGCGTTAGCAAACGTGCTCAATAGGAGATAGCGTTGTGTCGAAGAAGCTACAAGAAACACAGGGTTTCGCTGAGCTTTATCCCACCTTGTGTTACGTGCCACATACTCTTTTGGGGAGATGAAATTATACAATCAATCAATCACCATATTTATTCCTGATTATCTGTTTCAGAACATGATAACATAGGACTATCAACTTTAACAAAATATAATTAATATATACAATTCATTTAATTATACAACGGCTGGACATTTCTTTCTACTAAAGCCTGCCGAGTTTAACTGGACTATAAGCTTTAAAATAACTAGCAGAGATAAACCTGGGACTACACTTTTTACACCCCTCAACCCAAAACGATATGTATACAAGAGTGATGAAAATCTGAGATAATTTCCTATGCCACATCCACTGCAAACAAAAAATCTTGCAGTATTTTCCACTGGGATTAGTCTTGTCTCTAAAAAGATAATCTTATCTGTAATTCGGACTAATCTTATCTCAGTAGAAAAGAGATTAATCCCAGTAGCAGACACTGCAGTTAACTTTAATCCTTACTCGAAGAAACTTTTTACAGTGTCACTTACAACTGCAATTTAAGGTAAACCTTGGCTCCACGAAAAGTTTCACACTCGCACAATAACTTTCTCTGTCAGCGTTTTAGCACTAAATCCCGCTGGGATCCAGCTCCGACACTCTGATCAACAGAAAACAATGAAAGCAAAACGTACCTGTTGCAACTTTCTTGAACCGAATTTTCTGCCAATCAGAGCCGCCATAGCTTAGTCCGTAAGCAAAAATTTCACCATTCTCCGAAAACGCAGATCCAGTTAAGGCGACAGTGCCGTCTTCTGACAATGTGTTTGGGTCGAAGAATACAGATGGCTCTGCGTCAAGTGAAGTCTGCATATATACTACGCTGTGAAATAAATACAGGAATTCAATCACACAGGAAAACGGATGTTTATATGGAAAACGGCACATTAGGCGATCTAAAAAGCTCTGCTAGTTTATACGCCGGCTCTTTTTGCAACTTCGGGAAAACTCGCTTCGCTATCCAGAGTTGTTTTAGCGCTCCGCTAGTTTCGGAAAGTGACGTGGCAAGTGAATCCACGGCATGATCGGAAAATGAGCGAGAAGAAGTCAGCGAGAAGTTGTGCAGGTGCAGCGACTATCCTGTTAGTAATTGGTCTCGGCGGATTCCCACTTTGCTGTTCGGAAAGCGAACCCATGAGAATGCCAGAATCGCCCTTAAAATAAGTCGGAGACCTAAAACAAGTGGAAACAAATTCAAAGAAAATGACCTAAGCGGAATCCGGCAGAAACTCAAGCTGACCCCCTATACGTGCACGGACAAACCGTTATTCTAATTCAATTGCGCCTTTTTCTACATCTATGTTTAACAGTGCCTAATTTATGTATGTATATTTTAGAACTGCAAATTAGCCAAGAGCTACGAAAGTCGTATAATAAACCGCTGTCACTCTCTCAACTTCCCTGACTGTGACGTAAAAAAAATAAGAATGCCCTAGCAAGATATTTACAGAAAAAAGAAGCATTTACCTCCCTCAACCTTACGGCTGGCCGTCTCAACTCACAGAGATATGTTTTTAGCTCAGTGATATCGAGGCGCTGCTATTATTCAATCTGTACATTACCGACATATTCAATGGCACCTAGGGGCGTCACGTCCGAGGAGGGGGGAGGGACGCCTCCCCCTATTTTGGTCGGCCAGTCGGTAAAAATAACCGAGTCGGCACAAAGCGCCACGATTTTCGTCAAAACAGCTGATTTTTTTCATGAAAACAGTCGATTTTTTGAAAACTGTCTTTTTTTCTGCAAAAACAATCTTTGTTCTGCAAAAACAGTCGGTAAAAACTATCAGCCAGTCGGTAAATTCATTGTCCCCCCCCCCCCCCAAACATTTGGCTAGTAATAAATTAGTCATAAATTACCTAGTACATTTTTTAATCCTTCCCTAGTACGTTTATTGTTTTTTTGGTATTCAAAGTCTGAAATTCGAGTGACCATCTGTCCGGGTAAAAATTAATAAGGGAGTTCGGCACGGAGCATTGTTATCTCCTAGTATATTTAAATGTGTCCTTGCATCGTGCCTGCGTCCCTTAAATGTTCGTTTTTTTATGGTGATACTGGTTTGTCTCATGTTGCATATGCTGATGATGTTACGCTTGCTGCCCGGACTCACCGCGGATTGCTTGCCAACCTTAATGTATTAATGAATGCACTGGCCAAGACTGGATTACCAGTTAATGCGTCAAAAAATGAGTTTATTTGTTTCAATAGCCCTCATATGGTCGCTGCACTTGTTGCTGGAACTGCAGTTCTACCAAGTTCTTCTTCCATTAGTTGGCTTGGCCTGTCTTTCGGTACAACGCTTTCCACTACGCGTTCATCCCTAGTGGATCGAGCCATAAAAAGCCTGCGCATGGCTTACGGGAAAATATCCCCAAACAAAAGCCGCTATAACCGCAATGGTGTTTGAATAAGTGTTTTATGTTTTGGATAATAACGTTATTGGAAGTAAGTGCTTTCAAGATCTGAAGAGGCTGGCAAGGTTCCTAAAGGTAGCTTTAGCCGAACTTACGAATTTTAAAGTGAAGAATCCTTTGGAAACTTTAAGTAGTAAAATCCAAAACTTTCATAAAAAGGCTGACAACATTCTTCTTCATCACAACCTTTTTCCTTTTTTCACGAAAAAGCGCCCTGATTAGTTTGTTTATTTTGAATTTAGTTTTGTTTTCCATGTATTTCGTTGTATTCAAATACAAATTCACTTTATTTATCCAAAATTCTTCATTGCGAAAAATAGCATAGGAAAATGTCAATAAAATTTCACTAACATACAAGTACATAATATACTAAAAACTTCATGCAAACATACAATTTTGGTACAATTTTGGCTAATATTATATACAATTCGTTTCTGTTACAATAATATTCAATCATCGGGTCAAATACTTATGACTACGTGTAGAAACAACACACTGAAATCACTATTAATAAAACAATAATAAACTTGGTCACGTCACAACTGATAAGATAACAACAATATAATCAACAAGAGTTAAAATGGCGAATAAAATAAGGTGCAAAAGATTTCAGATACCGCTCAGATGATTGAGATGGAGGGAGCTTCAGCTGAGGTTTACTAGAAAGTTTAACCGCTCTTCTTGTGGCCCTTGCGTCTTCCTGCTCTGTGAAATCCGGCAGTATGTCCCTGTGACCATCGGAGTTTAGTATTTTTTTTTCCGAAATTCATGACTAGTTCGTGACGTCTTTCCTTTAACGTTTGTAGTTTTAGGACTTCGAGGCTTGCCTGGTACTCGACGTACTCGTTTCCCAAGATAATTTTGCAGGCACGTTTCTGTATATTTTCGATTCGGTCACTCTGATCGACAGTAAGGGCACTATGCCAAACAGGACAAGTGTATTCGACACTTGGTCTCACATATGTTTTAAAGCATGTTAGTAGTGTGTTTCTCTTGAGGCCAAACCTTCTCAGGTACGAAAATTACTTGAGTAAACCTGCTGCTTTGGACTCGATGCTGGCTACATGGGTACTCCGTCTCAGGTCATCCTCGAAATGAAACACCTAGGATTTTTACGGAGCTTGTGCACTGCAGGTAATCAGTATGAAGGTCAGGTACGTCTTTCTTGAGGAAAGTGACACGGAAGAGGGTGCTTTTTTCTTCACTAACAGCAAGTTTTACTTCGTTGGCTTCATCCTTGAGCTGTGTGAGAAGGCCCTTCACTGGTTCAACAGGGTTGTTGTCAGAGAGGAGGCGGAGCAGGGACATTGAGAGATCGTCTGTGAATTTGTACCGTGTTCTCAACTCTCGCATGAGTCTGTTTATCACCAGTAAGAAGGCCAGCGGACCAATTTTGGACCCTTGAGCGGCTCCTCAGGAGATTCCAAGAAGTTCAGAAGTGTCACTTTCCTCGAGCTGCACGCATTGCAGTCTTTCAGAGAGAAAGCTTGCCAGCATTCTGACAGCGATTTTCCGGGCTCCCATGTCGATTGCCTCTTTGACGACAGTTTCGTTGATCCAGGTAATTAAAAGCTTTTACAAAGTCGGCTATGATACAGTCAATGTACGCCCCCTGCTTTTCCAGATGTTCAAGCATATCTTGCAGAAAGCGCACAAGGTAATGTACTGTGCTGCAACCGGGTCGAAACCCATATTGTCGAGGGTCTAAGTTGCTTTTAATGTCGTCGTAAAGCCATCCGTAAATAATACTTTCGCACACCTTGGAAAATGTGGAGGTTTTTGAGATGGGTCTGAGCTCACTTACCGATTTGGGTGAGGGTTTTTTTGGTATCGGGGTTATAAAAGCGGTTTTGAATCTTCTGGGAAAAACTCCTTGAAGAAGGCACTGATTTACCAGAGAAGTGAATAGTGCAGATAGCTCGGACAAACAAAGTTTGATTACCTTTATAGAAGGTTCGCCTGGAAACGAAGCCTTGTTTTGGTCAAGTTTGGAAAATGCCTTCTTTATATCCTCAACTTCGATCACAGGAATTTCGTCTGAGGTTGGCGTCTCGGGAAGTACGGCAAGGCCTGGGTACTTGCGGCATATTTCAGCAAAATGTAAGTTGACTGAGTCCGCTGACAATTTTACCCCCTCGCTGTCGGTCAGTATCAGTGGTTTTCTGTTTTTGCCCATGAGTTTCTGAAACTCCCCATGAAATTTCTTCGGGTCCAAGTCAGTCAGTTTTTTTTCAGTTTTTCTCCCGTGTTCGTGTCTGCATTTCTTAATATTCCTGGTAATCATACTGCGAAGCTTTTTTGCTTTGGTCGTATCGCCACTAATATGTTTGCTGTCACGTTCTCGAATGAGTGTTTTAATTTCCTCTGACATCCATGGCTCGAGATTCGACTTTACGTATTTTGTTTTGATTTGAAAATATTCTTCGAAGAGAGCGTTCAGCTGGTCACAAAATACGTTTGCCATCTGCTCTGCGTCACTAGGTATATACAGATAACTCCAGTTGTGAGACGCGAGGGTAAGTTTGAATGACTGTACGGCCAGATCACTGTAAGAACGGTAAGTGATTTTCCTTTGCTCCTGAGCGGGTAATGAGATTTTCGGTTTCCAAATTATTGTCAGATGGTCACTCATTCCTATCGCCACAGTGGTTTCGGGATCACTGTAATAGTCCCGTAAAGTTGTAAAGATGAGATCAAGTTTTTTTTTCTCTCTAGTTGGGACCTTCACCATTTGGTGCAGCTGGAGCGTTTCTTCGATCCATCTCGCCTTTATGTCGTTGAAATCACCACACAATGTGATACCCGAAAGGGGATATTTACTCCGAACGTGGTCGATGCAGAATTGTAAATAGGTGACGAGCTTTTTGCGAAATGGTCCCTTTGGTGGATAATAGACTACTCCGATGATAAGGGATGAACGCACTTCGGTAGAGATTTAGGTCTTGCCCATAACCATAAGACTTCTATGTCTTTGTCTCTAGGTATTGGTGATTCGAGCAGACGGCTTGTTATCGTGGTGCGGCAAATGACTGCTACACGACCACCATGACTTACAGCAGTATTGTCATTGGTCAGCGTGGGAGGAGATAGCTGGTGTATCCATCAAACGAAAGAATATCCGAATTCACAAGCAAAGTTTCGGTGATGCATGCAATATCTACCCGATGCTGCTGGGACAGGACGTCAAGCTCTTCAATTTTGTTGGTGACGGAGCGTACATTTGAAAGAAGCAGTTTTGGGAATGCAATCCCTTTATGTACAGTGCCTTTAAGTTCGGACATACTTTGCACGTCCTGCTTTCTATCTTTTCTTGTACTTGGTTCCATTGCCGTATATGTCTTGGTGTAGAGTTTAACAAAGTAGTGGTGGTAGAGGTGCATATCTGTTTGTGGAGAACGCTGGAAGGGCGGGGGAGGCATCCACTGTCCCGGGTATTCTTTTGTCTGGCGGTCTGACATTTTTTTCTGGATCAGCCAGCCAGGTTTCTGAAATGCATGCAATATCCATTCTGTGGTTTTTTAGCATTCCATTTAGTTCCTCTTGTTTGTTTGATAACGATCTGACGTTTGACAACAAGAACTTTGGGTAAGAGCCGCTTCTGATTGCATGCGGCGTTTTTGAAGTGCGTCGGTTTTCCTCAGTGTGGGAGTAAAGCCCGGGCTCAAGGTATAAAATGTCTTTGGTCTGGCCAGTGTTCCCTCCAAAGGTGGATGTGGCAGCTGTGACTTCAGAGGCTTCTCGGTCATAAAAGATTCTGCTGAATCCGTCACTTCTTCCGTCAGGTAAGTCGGCTGCAGGTAAGTACTGTGATTGTTCGAACTCGTATTTCGGGTTAATTGTTGTGATTGGTGGAGGCCAGTATTCGAGATTGTCCAACTCTGTATGTTTGAAATTCGGTGGCGGCTGACGCCTGTGTATTTCGATCCAATCGTAGTACTTTGAGTAGGTTTCAGCTGGTGGTCCGAGTTGGACTGAGATGTGGTGGAGTTAAGCGGTGGTATTCGAGGATGGAGTTTAGTGCCTTGTTGTAGTTTACCGTTTCCTGAATTTGGAGTTGAAGAAGACTCTCGCAGTTCTCTGCTGGCCACGCCTCACGTTTTTTGGAACGGGGGGTTCTTGTGCCACTAGATGGTTGGTTATAGGTGTGGCTGTGGGATTTACAGTTGTCGGCAAATTTACAACTCTCTTATAGGTGGTGTCGGCAATCTTGCGTCAGTTCTTTCGGTGTTTTCAGACTCGCACTCGCTGATGAGTCCTACCAGGGGTGCCAGTAAGAAGTTGAGTGTCCCTTTTGGTGGTGGTCATTGTTAATTTCTGTGGTTTGGTGGAAGTAGTTGCATTTTACACCAAACCTTATGCATTTTTCAGGGTGCAATAGTCGACACGAAGATTCAAGCAAACAACCAGTCGATGAGCTGTGTTTGTCGCATATTCCTGGAGGGTTCAGAACGTGTAGGAATTTGCAGTTATTCCCTCGTTTGCAATGCCCTTTTTTTTAAATAAATGCATTCGGTTTTGTCTTTGGTACAAATAGGTATGAACGTGGCGCGTTGTGCCCAGTGAACCAAGCTTGCAAAAAAAAAAAAAATCAAAATGATGTCAGCTTACCTCTGGTTCTGTAGACCACTATTCTTGGAGAAGAAATATCTGGAACCATGCTGTTTTGGACATGAGTATCTCGGAAAATTCCAGAGCTGAGTCAGACGTTCCTTGATCACAGGATGCAGTTGGGAAGACTTGAGGTACGGGTCTGTGAGAGCAACCTGGTCCTGGACAAATTTCTGAGTTTCCTCAGAATCTGGATCTTCCAACCAACGATATGGATCTTTGACCTAGAAAGGACAATTACTAAGATCTATCAGACAGTTTCGTGTCATAGAAGTCTTTAAATTCTAGATTTATTTTAAAACAGAAGTGAAACACAGACAACAGACTATTCCATTATTTTCTTCTCAATAACAAGCGCCACCACGAGCTCGCCTATTTTCGATTTTACTTTCACAGTTGTTTTCATGCTTTTACTCTAGTCTGCCCATGGTCAATCCTTTTAGAACTAAGCCACGCCTATTGCATAGTTTGTGTTGGTTCGGCTGGAGGGACAATGCTCAAATCAGCTGCTTATCCCCCAACCCAGCAATCAAGACTCTTTGTACTGATCAAAAATTTTGAGAAATTTACCACTAGTTGCGTTCGTTGTCTGGTGACTGCCTCTTCATGCGTTTCTGCATCCACCGGTGACTGCTCGCCGAGCTTATAACCCGTTTTCGGACTAAGCGGTGTCTGGTTAGTGCTCTAAGGTGCAGACTAACGAGGACCTGCTGTGTAGGCAGGTTTTTGTGACATCACCAGTGAGACTAAGAACGAGCAATAGGAGAACAACCCCAAACACCAGTGAGGAAGAACCAGACAGCCCGGCATCGAACGCAGCTGCTGTTTGCACAGCAAGAGATCGTGAGACACAGACAGAAATTGACCTGGTAGAACTGGAAAGTGACTGAGAATGCGGAAAGCGAAAATTACGGGAAACATACCACCTTTAAATTTATTTCACAGGCTTGAGATACGCTGATAGGCAAGAAAACTTACAGTCACTCCATGAAGATTCTCAACAACAATCTCATCACGGCGGACTTCGGGATACTTGGCTGTCATGGCCATAGGTAGAGGTTTTGACTGAGAAGCCAGCGATCTAGAAGATTAAAAAGGAATCTGAAGCCTTAGATCATATGTACATGAGTAATAATAATAATAATCATCACATCTTTTGAGATTCAAAAAAAGAAAAACAATAAAAGAAAAAACAGTTGTTCAATCTCAGCGGAATCTTGGATAGAAATAAAAGAAAAAGACAAAGGTTTCAGTGGGATTCCAAACAAGGATATGTTT
Source organism: Branchinecta lynchi (assembly GCA_023053575.1). NCBI lineage: Eukaryota > Metazoa > Arthropoda > Branchiopoda > Anostraca > Branchinectidae > Branchinecta > Branchinecta lynchi. The sequence continues at coordinate 11,336,115 of JAKZAP010000014.1, forward strand.
TTTCTTATGCATTGTTAAACCTACCAGAATGGTAGCCTGTCATTTCACCCCTAATCACTATTTTAGATTCTAAACTATCTGATTCGAGATGCGTTTCTCATTCACTTTTTTTTTCTTCAGAATCTCAGTTCCTGGGAAGCTAGATCAAAGGTGTCAGGATCCCAAAGGGCAAATATTTACTGAACTTATTCTTCCAGACAATGGGATTTGCAGTTTTTCAGCCTTCAAGAGATCCAACAAACACATTATTTGTTTCCAGGCCAGATTGCCAAGACACTGGTTAGACTGCATCCACAGAACTAACGTTAGTCATCAACTGATGGAATATCCTGACTGATGTTCTTTATTCATATTAAACCAAGCCATAAATTCCAGCTACCAGCAATACCAATATATTCATGTCACATGAACATTTGCAACTCATCTGACAAAGAAAATTACAGAAAGTCCTAACGTTGTCAGCAAACAGTACCAGAATACAAACATCCAAAGAACTTGGAAATCCCAATTGCAAATAATGTGGGAATGCTAAATGTCAATGTTTTGGCATTAAAGGCAAACATTGACAAAACTCTAACTAGTTAGGCATCGGCAAGGTCAAGCCTTTCGCTGGGCTTCTCAGACGGAGAACAGCCCAGCCTCAAAGTACTTGGGTAGCTAACCTGATGATGGCTAACATTTTTTTAATGGGAGGTTCATGCCAAAATTGCATTCACGTGTCATCTTAGCTCTCTCCCAAATTGGGAGAGAGGCCTAAGATCCATTTTTGAAAAAAATGTGACTAGTCCTAAGACATGGATATAGAGTGTAGGCTAAGAACTAGCTGGATTGCAGGATCTCTACAGCCCAACCAGGACCCTTGCCAAGAAGGGTTAAAGTACTGCTGCCAGATCCAGACCATGCTAGCTGTCTATCCATTCTTGGCCATTGTCTGAATATATATTTCCCAGTCAGCTTGGGTTGACTCATGACTGACAATGCTGGTTCTGATCAGGTCTGAAGTAAATCATGAAATCCCCCCCCCTAAAAAAATTTAATATTATCATATTTTGGTTATTGGTTCATTTTTGCAGGGGATATATCCAAACAACGTTTACAACGGATATACGTCAGCTACGATTCTTCATCAGCTATATTTTGGCCCTTCTTGGCAAGGGTCCTCTCAGGCTGTCATGCAGAGACAATGGACTAATCCCAACTTCAATGCTTCACTTAAGAATATTTATTTGCAGGGGATGTTTCGGATGGGAATGTTTAGACACCGAGATGTAACTCATGGGGATGTTTTACCATGAGGACTCTTTGTCATGGGGATGTTTCACCTACAGGAGGGGTACCTGACCTCGTTTTTACACTACCTCAATTTTGGCCGCAAAAATGTTAAAAGAAAATATATGTGCTGTCCTAACAGTCAAGAGGCAAAACATGACTTTTCTCAAAGTCATGTGTACAGAATATTCAAATTCTGTGCTGCTTTGAAAAGGGATTTTCTGGCTATTGACTTTGCTAACTCTATTGCACGGGCCCCACTACAGAAACACCTGTTCGTAAATCAGTTTTCAGACATTTTTTTTTTCTTCCTTCAACCCGTTCATAAAATCTGGGGTTTCTCCCATTTTTTATAAACGACCAATGAGAGAGGAGCGTCCTAACCATCTTAAAATCGGGTCTTAAAACCGAATTAAGAGCAGGTGTGTCCATAATGGGGAACGGGCAGGGGCGTCGCAAGTGCATTTTCGGTGGGGGGGGGGGGCAGAGCCAAAATTTTACCGAATCTTACAAAAATTTTACCGAATCCTAGAACTAAGAATTCGAGCTTTAAATTATGGATCAGAAACAATTACGTAGGAAGAGTAACAATAAAGGGCAGCATGAACAACAATAAGCCAACTATTAGGCAGTGTTTTGGCTAAGCCCTCATGGGACAATATACTGTCGGGCATGATTGCAGTAACAGCTACTATCTATATAGCCAACAGAAAATTAAATTGAGCACAGCAGGCTAAAATTTTCGAAATCAATTTTTTTTTTAAATTTAACTGCTTCTCTTACAGATTCTATCATTTACCGTTGATTAAATACCGAGACTCTAAGAAGTTCCAGAAACCGGATGGAGCGACGTTCCGGCAGCAGCAGCAACTGTAGTCTAGTCAATATACTACCTATAATCACATAAAGTGAGCGCCGGCGGCGAAATTTTTTTTTTGCTTTTTCCTGCCAAATTTAAATTCTAGCTTTTAATGTTTCGAAATCTCAATCCTAAAACTGGATTAAAACCCCCGTGAAATGATGCGCCCTTCCACAAAATAGAGAATATTACGAAAAGTGCTGCAGGCGTAATTTTCGAAATATTTATGATTAGATATTCTTTTTGGGATCCAAAATAAAAGTAGGGACTATCGATGATATCATAGATCATCCCTTTTGGCTGCGACCAGTGCTTCACTCGACCTCTTCCGAGTTTCGAGGTTCGCGGTAACTTTCGAATCTTGGCAATTATAACGAATAAGTTACAGAATCCCAGTTATAATACCAAATAAGTTTAGACGGATAGCATGTTCGGGATTCTGTATAGCTACCGAATCCCGATTATTATACTGAATTTTTTGGTATCGAAAGACTACCGAACGATATTCATATTCGGTATACTTTCAGGATTTGTGGTTAACTTCCTAATCCTGGAAATATACTGAATAAATTACTGAATCCCAATCACAATACAGAATAATTTCGAACCACTAGCTTATTCGGGATTCTGTGTAAATACGGAATCTCCATAAATATACCGAATAGTTCCGGCAACCAAATGATTTCCCAGTTATTATACCAAACAAGTTTAGATGGATAGCATGTTCGGGATTCTGTATAGCTACCGAATCCCGATTATTATACTGAATTGTCTGGTATCGACAGACTACCTAACGATCGGTATACTTTCGTCGAAACTGGAACAAAGTCAGGATTTGTGGTTAACTTCCTAATCCTGGAAATTATACTGAATAAATTACTGAATCCCAATCACAATACAGAATAATATCGAACCAATAGCTTATTCGGGATTCTGTGTAACTACGGAATCTCCATAAATATACCAAATAGTTCCGGCAACCAAATGATTTCAGTAAATTCTCTCACCGAATTCGTGATAACTACCGAATACTGGCAATTATACTGAATCCCAATCATTATACCGAAGAGATTTGTACAGATAGCCTATTTAAGATTCTGTATAACTATCGAATCCCCGTAAATATAACGGAACAGTTGTGCTATCGAAGAAATACCAAACAGTTTTGGTGAAATTTACCGAATCTCAAAAAGGTGGGAGGGGGGGGGGGGGGAGTCGGCACCCCCCCCCCCCCCCCTTGCGACGCCCCTGGGCCCGGGCACACCTTTTTCATCATTTTGTAAGGCAATTGAGGTAAGGTTAGAACTAGAACGAAGCCATCTTGTTTGAAAAGAAAAATATATTTAACTAGACATCTGAAGCAATATTTATTTATCTAATATGTAAACCATTCAATTAGCTTCAATCTAGTATGTTTGCCATATTTGTTGGTTCCTTTTTAAGCCAGATTCATTTTCCAATTACCATATGTTAGAGCACTTCCAAGATACATAGAGTTTTGTGGAGGCATCCTAGTGGGTTTAATCTATCCCGTCCCAGGTAGTTGCCACTAGGTTACTCAATCCTTTTCCAAGTTGTCGCAGCTAGGTTACTCTATCCTTCTCAGGTAGTCATCGCTAGGTAGAGTGGATGAAGTAAGCTTTTAAATTTTCTTGCTTTAGGACTTGGTCTTGAATGTCCTTATTTTCCAAATTCCTTTAGATCGTTTGCATTTTATAGTATTTCTTTTGAGTTTAGAGAGTTTCGATAACAAGTTTTAACATCATAAAAAAAAAAATAACTCAAAATAAATACAATAAAAGGCAAACAATCTAAAGCTACTATCCATACTACCTAGGAGCTATTTTCTGAAAAAGGATAGGATAAACCCACTGAACCCACTAGAAGAGAAGTGGCCTACTACAAACTCTATGTATCTTAGAAGTGCTCTAAAAAATTTTAAATTGGAAAATGAAGTTGGCCATGGTTGACCATGCCCGTACATTCTGCGTACGTTGGGGCATGCCCAGACGATGGGGCACCGTGCCCCAAAATTGAGGATTTGTGTATGACTGATTTTATCAAAAGAAACAGCTAGCTCTTTCTATGTCATCATATCTGGTAATCAGGCAATAACTGACTGAAACAATTGGGCACCAGATATTTTGGAGATTTCTCCTACCCAGGGGAATCTCCTACACAGGTGAAAAAGAATCCCCTATAGAGGTGGTGATGTTCGGGGAAGAAGTGAGAGCAGTTAGAAACAAAACTTGGCATATTCCAGTACAGTAGACCTTAAAAACTGTCTACAGGTATACCAACTCCCCCCCCACCCCAACCTATCTCTAGAAATCCTCAAAAACAGGCAAGATAATTGAAAAAGTAAGGTTTCTCTGGGTTTTCCTTGTATCCATGAGAGCTTTGTGGTCTAGTATGTATAATTCCTGTAGTCATAACAATTGTATACACTATGATTGAAGTTCTTTCTGCTTTCTTCCTGTAGTTTTCAGGTTTTTACTTGCTTTAACCTTGCATGGAGAAAACCTTGAAGCAGGAGAAGTCACTTGGGCAACAAATGCAACCTGAACGGAGCTGTTCTCTGGGATAGTTGGTAGTTGGTACTCCTGATGAAGGTGAATTCCCTTAGCTAGTAGGGTTCAGTCATATCTGGGTTATTGAGTTGAGAGGGGTTGCTCACTTGGACAGTTTGTGAAGGATTCGAAAATGGATTTTTGTATGGATCTTCTGCATGAAGATGACATGTATTCAAACAATGGACAAAACAGATATACCAGCAACAATGCTTTGGCAACACATTTTGGCCCTTCTTGGCAAGGGTCTTCGTCAGGCTCTTGAACGTCAGGAAACTGTTGGGGCTTGGGCTCGAAGAGTATTTACCTCTCAAGTGGACCCTTATGATTGACAGAAAAAAAAAAATCGCCATGTCATATTCTCTATAGCAGCCTGAGGAGGTTCCAAAAAGACAATTCCAGCTATTCGAGCATAATCAGCATTTTCATTTGCATAGCCGGTATTCAAATCAATGTCAGAACCAATAGCCAAGTTTCTCTGAAACAATAATCCACAATAATCGGGAGCCTTGTGTGTCCGAGGGGTTAACCACTCCCCGGTACCTCCTGTACACCACCGGTGCCTGTCATAATTTAGGCGATTCATCATTCAAAGGCTTTTAAACATATTTATTCTAATACTCTAGCATGTGGCAACCAGGACCAGTCTAGTACACTAGGCCCTTTTTTGACACCCATTCACAAACGGGGTGGCATGCCCCCAGGTATGAGTAGGGTACTCATACGTATGTGTACCCCTTCTTCCCCAGAGGTCTACCAGTCTACTACACTTTCTAAATCAGAATTAATTACTGCTTACCGACTGCTTCGTCTGCTTCGTCAGGAAAGTTCAAAAGACGCGTTCCCACGTGGTTTCCAAATTTAAATTCGTTCTTTTCTTTGGACGTCACCGCTTACCGTTGCCCACCCAGGTTGACATCTGGTCGTTTGCCCGAAAGGAGTGAACCGTGGGCGCGGCCCCACGTTAAGATAAGTCAGCTATCTTCCCTCTGTTAACAAATTTGCATTCCCCTGGATATCCCTATAATGAATGACCCACCAACCACAAGCACAGGCTTGGACCAAACTCCCCAAAAGCACTCAACTGAGGAACAAAATCCAGCTCCAACAGTGGATGTGTCACTAACAGATAATGACACAATGCACACTGTTCTGGATGAAACCACCTCCCCTACAGCAGATGACCAGCTTAAGGCGCAGCTTGAGCAAGAAGCCAAAACCCCTAAAAGCGATGGATACACTCTTGTAGGCAGATCAAATAAAAGAAGAAAACCTCTAAACTCATCAGGATCACCACCATCTCCGGTAACTGGAAGAGCTGGACAAGCATCAAGCAATGGCGCACAATCGGGCCAAGATGAACCAACTTACCAGATTATAAGAGCAACACCCCTCCAAACAGATGAAAAATTTTCGGTCTCCCAGATAGGAAGATTGAGGATGATTCTGTTCAAAGCAGTCAAGTCAAACTTCCATCTAAACATCACGCGTGATGGTAATCTAGACATTTTCTTACAGAATACCCAGGCTGTCAACCAAACCCTGTCACTGAAGAAAATCGACACAATAGCTGTCACAACTCAGCTACACCAACCAAGGAAGCAGAACCCCACCAAATTTGTTGTGTACAACATACCCAGTGACCTGACCAATGTAGAACTCCAGGAAGCCCTGACCGACAGCAAAGGAGACCTAATCCAGGTCAACAAAGTAAGCCGCCTATCCCTGAAAGATGGAGAACCAAGTAAGTCCGTTCTATTTGAATTAGAAGGCGACCATCAGCCACTGACCGTGTTCCTTTTTGGGCAGCCAAAGGCATTTAAACCTTACAGAGAGAAACCAAAGCTGTGCTCAAACTGCCTCAGACTAGGGCACACCGTAAAGTGGTGTAAAGACCACAAAAGGTGCCCAACATGCAACCAGACTGAGCATCCTGATGGCCGATGCCCGAATCCCCCAAAATGCCGTAACTGCAACGGGAATCATCGATCTGACGACAAAAGAACTTGCCCCAAGTATCGCGAAAAAGTCGAAGTGTTAACTGTAGCGCAAAAGATGAACCTCCCTGTATCAATAGCAGCAATACAGCTAGCACAGCAAAAACTGAAGGCTCAACCACCCACCCCACAAAATACCCCTAACCAAGAATGGGCGCCACCGACATGCAGTACACCAAAGTCCATACCAGCTTCATACACCAACAACTTCCCACCACTCCCAAAACCAACATCAGGTAACCATTTTCAGCCGAGAACAACAACAACAGCAAAGAGACCAACAAGCCTAGCGATCCACGGAATCCAGAAGATTACCCCTCGACCAACCCCCACTAGCCATACCCCAACAACCAAGAACCCAACAACAACATCATCAACAATCACACAACACCACAACCAACCACCAGCAACAACAACACTGCTGATGCTCAACCTCACCAAATACACCCTCCTCTACAGTAGAGTGAACCTTACCAACCTCCCAGGACCAACAAAAGTACAGATCCTAAGAGCAGCATCAATCCATTACTTCGGCCAAGCCTTGATAGATGAAGTGGAACACGACCTCTCCGCAGTGCTTAATCAGATCAACGTGCATCTACCCAATGAAGCATAAATACGACCAGCTAAGAATACTCCAATGGAATGTCAACTCCCTAAACAACCAAAAGCTCCAAGAACTGAGGGATTACATCGAAACCAAGGATATCAGCATAGTTTGCCTCCAAGAAACAAACTTTAATGAAAATACTGATGTGCACATACCAGGATTTGATCTATTCCGAAAAGACAGAACATCTGGGCGTAAAGGGGGTGGTGTCGCCATCTTTGTCCGAAAAAGTTTAAAAAGCTGTGGAACAAGATACCCCGCATACAAGAATGAAGTAGACGCAGTGGGCGTAAAAATATGGAGCAAAATACTGAAAGAAATCAATATTGTATCTTTCTACAACCCGAATGGCAATAATGATGCAGAAGACTTCTTCAATGATGTTGGCTATAAAATGGAAAAGGAAAAAATACTCATTTTAGGAGACATGAACGCCCATAGCCAACAGTGGGGCAACAGGTCAAACAAAACTAACAGAGCTGGGAAATATCTGGAGAATCTTACCTCAATCAACCCACACATCACAGTGGCTACCCCAGAAAACCTGGACACGCACTATGATATTAAAACCGGTAAATTCTCCACGATAGACCTCCAAATTGTATCAAGCTCGATCATAAATTCAATAAATATAAGAAGAATAGATGACCTCCGAACAGACCACTTCGGGATAATGACAGAAATTGGAGCCAGCTTTGATAGTGAAGCCCATATTCCCAAGTTCCTGAACGAAAAAGCTGATTGGGAGAAGTTCAAATACGTATTAAATAGCCATGATTATACGGAAATTCTTGGAAGTACGAACCCAGAAACCTCGTCAGAAATGATCAACCGGCTGTTACTGGACGCGGCCACAAAAGCCATACCAAAATCTAAAGAATCACACAAGACTTACAAAAACAAAAGCCAAAAGCCATGGTGGGACCAACAATGCCAAACAGCAAGTGCTAACAAGAAGCTCGCTGAAAAAAGGTTCAGGAAAAGCCCATCAGTAGAAACAGCAATAGAGGCTAAGCGAGCAGCAGCAAAGCTGAAAGGAGCTATCTACAAATGCAAGACCAGTAAGATAACCCAGTATTTGCAAAATGTGAGCAGAGAAACCCCTGAAGGAAAAATACATCGTTTCCTGAATCGAATGACAGGCAAACAAACCAACACCGACCCTCTACGATACTCCCTGTTGAACAATGGAAAAACAATAGAAACAGACGATGAAAAAGCAGAAATGTATGCCGAAATATATGCAGAAAAATTCAGTGACCCCCCCTCAAATGCAACAGAACCCCAGGAAGATTGCAGCATAGAAGACCCGTGCCCACAGACTGGGCATGCAGACCTCACAAAACCCATCTCCATGGAAGAACTAAACAGAGCAATAAGCGAAAGCAAGGATTGCTGCCCAGGAAAAGATGAAATCCATCAAAAGTGGCTCGCCCACTGCACCCACAGTTACAAAAGAGCACTCTTACATACATATAATACATGTTGGACGGCGCCAATGTTTCCAAAAGTATGGAAAATCGCAGTTATCACACCCATACTCAAACCAGGAAAACCCAAGGATGATCCAAAGTCGTATAGACCAATTATGGTCCTACCTACACTAGGGAAAATCCTCGAGAGAATCATATACAACAGGATTTATTGGTTCTCAGAGAGAAACAAGCTAATTCCTCAAACTCAAACCGGGTTCAGAAAGCACCATTCAGCTATTGACATCGTCATCCGCCTAACAGAAGAAATCCGACTCTCGTTCAGCAAAGGAACCATCCTCACCGCTGCTTTCTTGGACTTCGAGGGAGCATACGATAATGTCAAAAAGACAAAAACCTATAGAAGGCTTCTCCAACTTGGATTCCCAAAGAAAGTAGCCGAATTCGTCACTGACTTCATGTCTGACAGATCTTTTGTAGTCCGAGTTAATGGCAAACTCTCATCAACAAAAAACATACAAAAAGGATTGCCGCAAGGAGCAGTAATGAGCTGTCTACTATTCGCCCTGTTCCTGTCAGGACTACAAGTTTCACTACCAAAAGGTGAATTTGCAGACGATTTAACAGTGTGGAGCATAGGAGCTACCTTCATCGAGGCCCACTCAAAGCTTCAAACCGCCCTGGATGAAGTCTCTACCTTCTCAAATACGTCAGGACTACCAATCGCTCCAGCTAAATCAAGTATAGTGCAATTCCACCGCAAGAGGACATCTGTGCAAGCTAACCTCACCATCAACGGAACAGCAATACCAGAGTCAAAAACTGTAAAATACTTGGGAATACTCCTTGATCAGAAACTCACATTCCAACCCCATATCCAAGACATTATCACCAGATGCCACCGAAAAATGAAAATCATGCTACGCCTAGCAGGAACCCCATGGGGGTGCTCAGACAAAACCCTCGTCGAATTCTACAAGATGTACATCCGATCTCAAATGGACTACGGGCTGACAGTCTACGGCACGTGCGCAAAACAACATTTTCGTCACCTCGAAACTGTGCAAAACACTGCACTGAGAATCGCAACAGGAATGAGACGAACCACAAAAGCCCAGTTCCTACGCGGAGAAGCAGGGATAACCACTATCGAGCTCCGAAGACAGATACTCATGGCACGACAGCTGACAAAACTTGAAACCACGCCCCACCACATCCTACATAGACCTACACGAGCAAGCCACCAGCCGCGAACATCTATGCTGGCCGAATTTCGGACCCATCAAATCACACTCCCAACCGTAGAATCATCACTGACCCCAAAAATAGAAGACAGAGCACCATGGACGCGGCAACTCCCAATCGTCAGAACTACCTTCCTACCGACTAAAAAGGGTGACCTCCTCCCTCACTTGGTAACAACCCACTTCCACCACATATCATCCACCATCTACCAAAACCATACCCCAATATATGTAGAAGGATCAAAATCTGAACTTGGTACCACTGGAGCAGCTGCATACCTCCCAACTCAAAAACTTTTTGCAACAGAAAAGCTACCGAAAGAGTCAAGCATCCTAAGTGCTGAAATAGCAGCAATCAACATCGCACTCGAGCTAATCATGAGGATGAAACTGTCAAAGACAGATCTTGTCATATATTCAGACTCAAAATCTGCCCTGCACCTCATCGAAAAGCCCACATTCCCATCTGAAGACATAGATCTGCACCACACAGCAAGCCTCCTCAGGCATGTCCATGAACAAGGAAACAAACCCACTTTCCAGTATATTCCAAGCCACATGGGGATTCCTGGAAACGAACTTGTCGATACAGCAGCCAAAAAGGCGCTGTCGAACCCGGTGGAAAGTGGAAGACCACTCCCTATCAGAGATGTAATGAGAAGTAGAACAAACAGAATTCGAGGACCCCATCAAGAACCACACCTGTCACCTTTCCGATCCCGACATCTGACAGCATTCTACCACCGTATACGAGCAAACACCAACAACCTGAACCACCAAGCGCACCACTACAAAATCCCCAATGCAGATGGAACTGTACCAACATCGCCACTCTGTCGCCTCTGCTCGAGAAAGGATGAGACTATTGACCACCTGCTCTTCGAATGTACCAGCTTACCCACAAGAAACGAGAGACAACAGATTGAAAGAATATTCGCATCACTCCGACTTCAGAAAACCACCTACTCCCTCACCAAACAACCACCACCACCAAAAGGCGCGGAAAAGCATGCCATACTAGCAATCCATTCATTTCTCCGATGCATGGAACTTGACCACCTAGTATGACCAAAATTAAAACCCAATGAAGACTACTACAGTTACTCTACCAATCACCACAACAGAAGAAGAAAACCCTGAGAAGACCATTGCAGTCCTGAGCAGTCAGACTGCAAGGCCGCAAAAGGAAGAGGCCTAAATGGAGCGTCACGCCGTCCAAAGAGGCCTAACATAAAGAAGAAGAAGAATCTTGTATCCAGGTAAAAGGAGCCACTGGAACGAAGCTAACACCAACTGCTGAAAACATGGCGGATCGCCGTGGTACAAAAAGGACCGTGCACGCTACCTCGCGTCAACAAACAGTGTTGCCAGATGTCAAACGATAGTGTGAATTGCCACAGTAGATTATAGAACTCTCCGCAGCATCTAGTGAGTGACAGACGAAGCAAAAGTTGCGATTTTGATCGAATTTTTGTTCGCCAGTTGTTTAATTTCCAATTTCCGAAAGCCGCCAAGGTTTACCGTTTGCTTAGTTAGTGTTTTTACGACTTCGACAATCCTTGCCCGGTCGAAGTTTCTTCAGTTGCGTTTTTTATCGAAGTTTTGTTCGCCGTTGGCTTAGCCGGTTGCTTAATTTCCGTTTTCGAACGCCGTCGAAGTTCACCGTTTTCTTAATTAGTGTTTTTACGATTTCGGCGATCCTTGCCCCGGTCGACGTTTCTTCGACGATTCGAGCAAACTTCGAACTTAGTTGCGTTTTGATCGCCGTTAGCGTATCCGGTTGCTTAATTTTCGTTTTCAAGCGCCGTCGAAGTTCACCGTTTGCTTAATTGGTGTTTTTACGACTCCGGCGATCCTTGCCCGGTTGACGTTTTTTCGACGATTCAAGCCATTTTCGAACTTGCTAGCTCATGAAGTTCGACGCTCAGAGTTCGCAGGACGAATAAACTGTGACCGGCGACCGAAAACGGTAATTAAAAAAAGACCTTTGAGGTCTTCAAACTTCGATCAAAAACGCAACTCTTGTAGTTTGAAGGCATCTTCAACCTTCGATGAACAAAAGCTAGAAGCTCATATGACATTTGCAAGGCTGATTCAGGAAGTAGGAAAAGAATATGCCAATTCGTGGGTGTGTTGTGATCATTTGTAAGCAAGACCCTTGAAAGTGATCATGTGCCATAGGAGATTGCGAGAATGGATAGTTTGGTAAAAACGTATTTATTTTAGCACTTGGCTGTGATGATGCACACTTTAAGGGTGCTAGAAACTGATCTGTAATCTTAACTTTCGAGGCCAAAATGGTTATGGGCCTTTAACGATCATGGATACATATCGTCGATCAAAAGTATTTTTTTGACTTTTCGGTTAATATGCATAGTTTAAGGGAGATATAAATATATCTCGACGTATCACGTATATTTTGCTGAAATGTATTTTTTGTACTTGGCGGTTAACATGAGATGGTCACAATCTCGTCAAGTCTAATGTTCAAGTCAAGTTCGATCGTCCTATCACATCCGGAAGTACCTTAACTCGCGATCGACGGAATCCCCCCCCCCCCATACAACTCCCCACAGTGTCGGAATCCTGTTCTGTCACTTAATGTATCTACGGCTTGTGCTTGTTCTTCCAACCAAGTTTCATCCCAATCGCTCCAGTCTATGCGTTTCACAAGATTCCTTTTCTAGCTTTTAGCTATTCGGATTAAACTTGATTGATTGAAAAAAAAAAAAAAAAAAAAAAAAAGATATCCGGTTCTTCCGGTTTCCTGAGAACCGGTTCCAGTTCTCAGGACTTGAAATGGGACATCTGAGACACGATATCTTTCCAAATATAAAGTTTCATCACGATCCGATCATCCGTTCGAAAGTTATGCATGCCTCAATATTCCGGGTTCCTCAACCCTCCACTCCCCCCACGTTGGTCAGAGAGGGGAAGTGACTTTTTCAAATTTAATTTAGTCGGGTCCCCGATATGGCTGCCAATTTAAGTTGCATTGTCCTAGCACTTCTGGCAGTACCCTAACTCGAGGAAAGTGGGCCGACCGACAGACCGAAAAGTGATCGGTATATGGTACTTGAGCGAACGTGCAAGTGCAATAAAATTGCAACACGTCTTTATGCGTAAAGAGTTGACCTCGAGAGTACCTTGAAGCTTTTGGTATAGACACCTATGTGGTTAGTTTTATTAAAAATTGATGTGTTGGGTCATCTGCGAAATGCACTGAGTTCTCACGGGTGCGAACTGATTCGCGAACTGGAAGGGGGGGGGGGGGGTCCATGGGGCTACTCACTTCTGTTGCAAAGTGTTAAGTCCCTGCCGCCAGCCTCTTGGTGTAGCCAAAACAGTCAGTGAGCAGCCCCTTAGGAAAATCAAGTGCTACCTGAGTGTATTTTCACCATAGAGAAATTGCGTAATCTTTAAAGAGCTCTGTTGAAGGGTTAATTAAAGCGGCCAATTGGTGTCGGATCGGAAAGGGGGAAAGAGTTTGAGTACGGTCTGCGGAAGAGTGGAAACGTTATTGTGGCAAGATGGCTAATCCGTTTTCAATTCGTTCACTGTAGACTAGAGCTAAAGTAGGCCAGAGCCGAAATCGTGTGTCTGAGAGACACCTCTACGAGGCAAGACGGGATTGTCTTCGAAATGTCTCCAATCGAAACGTCCCCAAGCATAGATTTTGAAGTTCACCTTTGTTCGCCCTCAGCAGATAGCCTACTTTACACATTTGTGGAAAGATTTACATATAATTTCGTGTACATCCGAGCAAGAAGATAGCCTCAGAAAAGGGGCCGGATCATGACTTGTGAAACTATGAACGAGTTCTGCATTTGAGCTAGAATAAATCTATTAAATTTTAACTTGACGTAGGCAAATGATTACTTTTAGAAGTGAACGGGTGGCACAGAGTCTACTTCCGATGCAGGGGCGTAATTTTCTATGGGGCGGGGGGGGGGGGCAACCCCCCCCAGCTTGAACCTGAAAAAGCAAGAAGCTTGACGTCAATCGCGCAGTGGACAGTTTCGCGAACTTGAAGAAGTGTCGTTTCGCTTTGGTTCATTAGTAAAATATCTCTCGTGTTTCTTTGTTTTTATTACGTTTTTCTTCTTGAAATAAAACTGCTCATTTTCCCTTGATTAGTAAAATCAAACCCCTGTTCCGATTGTAGGCATAAGTAAGTCGGAGACCAATTTGGTCGCGGGGGATGGCAACCAATATCTAGTTTTGCCACTTCAGGACAGCAATTAAAATCACGACTTCCATTTTATACTGATTAAACGAAAGAGTATGCAGAATTTTGACACGATTCATGATAATTACTTTAATTTCAATCGTACGTAGCCTGCTCACACATCCAGACCTAGGAAATACAAACACTCCATACGACGTCCAACACCACGACAAATTTTGTTATATTGAGAAGGTAACACGGACAGAGTCATAACTGAGACGAGCCTATGAAAAAATCAGATACTGAAAAAAGGAGTGAATTACTATGTTGAGGATACACCGAAATAAGCTTGCGAAATATACTTTATTACGGAAAAAAACGTATATGCGTCACAGTTCTTCGGCGAAAGAAGAGATTCGCACCTGACTGCGGAAATCGGACTGTGTGTACACATCTTAACCGTTGGCAATTCTAGATAGGGCGGGAAAACAAGATCGCAATGGCGAAGACAAAATAGGGGAGCTTAAAATGTGAGCTGACCGTCACTGCAATCTGTTAGGCAATCAGCATAATTGTTCAAATTCTGGTCCCATCAGTTTGTTGCTTGGGTCTTGGTTTCAAAAATACCTCTTCGATACGTCGTAAAATTCCAGACAATACTATGCGAATCAATGCCAGGTGGAACAAACTTCGATAAAAACGCAACTGAAGAAACTTCGACCGGGCAAGGATTGCCGAAGTCGTAAAAACACTAACTAAGCAAACGGTAAACCCTGGCGGCTTTCGGAAATCGGAAATTAAACAACCGGCGAACAAAAATTCGATCAAAACGCAACTTTTGCTTTGTCTGTCACTCACTAGATGCTGCGGAGACATCTGGCAACACTGTTTGTTGACGCGAGGTAGCATGCACGGTCCTTTTTGTACCACAGCGATCCGCCATGTTTTCAGAAGTTGGTGTTAGCTTCGTTCCAGTGGCTCCTTTACCTGGATACAAGATTCAAAAAAATAGTAGAAGTATACCAAAATATTCCTCTGAAGCAGGGCTATTTATTGCTGTAATCCTTAGACCTGACGAAGCAGTCGGTAAGCAGTAATTAATTCTGATTTAGAAAGTGTAGTAGACTGGTAGACCTCTGGGGAAGAAGGGGTACACATACGTATGAGTACCCTACTCATACCTGGGGGCATGCCACCCCGTTTGTGAATGGGTGTCAAAAAAGGGCCTAGTGTACTAGACTGACCAGGACAATCCTAGGACAACCCCTCATGTGTGTCACATAGAACAAGCGAGGCAGGCCCAGTCTACCACAAATCCCTGATTTTTGGATACCCTATGCCAAACGCTGGGTATATCTAGCATTTAGCATAGCCTATGCCTAATGCTGGATACCCTATGCCAAACGCGGGATACCTGTTGGTAATTTAACCCTGACCTACCTCAATAGAAAGGAGTTCTGATTGGTTGATTTCTTAGGTTTACTCAAATCATCAATATTTTACTGGGTTACAGTATCCAGCATCTGGCCAGTCTGGGCTCAAGCCTAATGTCCTTCTTTGTCTTCCATCCCAACAGAGTCACCGTGTCCACCGATGGACAGGTCTTATATAGGGAACGACGCTACTGTCGTCAGCGACACCTCTGGCCGCAGTGCTCCTCCTTGGTACCGTGCTCCAGGTGTCACCGTGTCAACGTTGGATGCTGGCGACGAGCTGGTACAGGTTGCATGCAGAGAGAGCAACCTGAGCTGTTAAAACTTTCATGTGATTTCAGAGTTACTTCACATACTGATGATTTTGTGAAAGTTTACTGTTTCTAATGTTTGTTTAAGACTCTACAAATAAAGATTTAAGCTGTTTTTCACTTTTTCTTTTTTTAGTCCGCCGGACAGTTTTTGACGCCCGTGACGCCCGTCTTGTCTGATCACTACTACTATATGGCTGAAACGAAGTGGAGAAGAGTTTCGGAAAACGCGCGTAGATGGCTCTTCTAGCGTAGTACGCGGAAGGATTATAGGATGACTCTGAGATGAGAGGATCTTGGCACGAGAACCATAAGGCGAATCTAAAACTTAATTGTAGGAATGTTATTGCGCATAAACAATCAACAACTTCAATTGCATTTTGCATCGGTGTGCCATAATTTTTGTGGACGAGTGAGTCTTACTGTCCGATCAGAGTCTTTCTTGTTGACTGGAATTCCTGGCAGTATTTTCGCCACTATCAACCGTATCTCAACTTTTCCATACGGCACATCAACTCATGGAGATTCGGATCGAAGATTAACTTGAAGATCCTTTTGTAATGTTGCCATATCATGTTTCACAATGCTAATGCAAACTACTTCCGTAATCACTACATATATTTCTGATCCTGGAGACACACGTTTCGTGCGGTACATTCTATCCCCTCTAACAAAACCTCGCTGATTCTCTCACGTGCCATCTTTTGCTACCTTCGATGTGTATCACGCTGTCGACGGTTCGAGACGGTTGCGCGACGGTTGTCTGTGAGAAGTTTTTCCATCAGGAAAACCGGTTATGTAAATTGTTTCCTTGTTTCGCTACAAGTCAACGGGTCTCGGAAAAGGCTTAAAACAGCCAAAACAGTTGGTTATTTATTGAAAACACAGCATAGTTGAAGTGTTCAAATACTTTAAAATACTGCAAGTTGAAGAGTGAATAGTGCGAGGAGAGTAGTACTTAGGCTAACTGGTACATATATTTAGCCACAGCAAGTGCATGAAAATGGCAAATTTCGAAGTTAACGAATGTTCTAATAAGCATACCTCTATTGCATTCCCAGAGGGTCTGATGGGGAAAGTGACTTTTTCCAAGTTCAATATGCCTGCCAAGTTTCATTCATCCTACACATATGAAAAAAAGTTTGGTCGCCACTGAATTACCTTCACCAGAAGCAAAATATACTGAAGCCGACTCTAGTGTTGGGCGATATTCGATATCGATAACGATATATCCATATATCGGACCAAATATCGATATCGAAAACGATATTTGTCCATTCGTAAATAATGCAAATAATCCAACATAACCTACACTTATACATACGAAATTGGAGCAGTATGTTTTCCGTAATTCATTTCTTATTTATTCGGAGTTCGAGATTGATTAAGATGCGATATATTGGATATCGATAGATCGATATATCGGACCAAATATCGATGTCGAAACGAAAGTATCCATATCGAAAACGATATTTGTTCGTTCGTTATTATTATAAATAATCCAACCTAACCTACACTTATACATCCGAAGCTGGAGCAATATGTTTTCCGTAATTCATTTCTTATTTATTCGGAGTTTGAGATGAACAAAGATGCGATACAAAGACTTGCTGTCTGCGATACAGTCGAGAGTGCACAATCCTTCGTGATTAGCTGAAAGTAGTAGGACCTGCAATAAAATAGTCTTGAAATCTTGTAATATTCTACAAAAGAGTCTGCTACATTTGTTATGGGGAGGGGGGGGCAGAGCCTACAATGTTACCGATATTTTAAGGAATCCTAGAAAATGAGAATTCGAACTTTAAATTTTTGATATCCCAAAACGTATGTGGAGGGATACCTATGACATCGCAAAAGTCCGTCTGCCATCTGTCCGTCTGTCTGTCTGTGAGCACGATGACTCTCGAAGGGAATGAGATATATGAAACTTGGTGTGAGGATCCTTTGTGTCAAGGGAAAGGTCGAGTTCGTAGATGGGCTCTCTAGCCCTACAGCAGGGGGGTGGGGTTCAAATTAAGGGTCAAACAAAATATTTTTAAACAGCTAATGAGATAGTCGATGAAGGGGTAAAAAGACATGATTATGAAAATCATTTTCTCGCTTGACAAGTAGTTCGCCCGAAATCCGGCAAGAACCGGAAGTTTTTTAAAAGTAAATGTTTTATTTGAAGTTGATTAGGGGATAAGTCCCCGAACACTGTTAATTTTACCGAATCACGATCATTACATCGAACAGATTCGGCCCGTTAGCCTATTTGGGATTCTGTATAACTACCGAAATCCTGTAATATACCTAAGGTTCTGGTATCGAAAAAATACCGAACAATTTTATTGAAATCTGGGGCCTTCGCACCAAAAGTTGATGAATCCCCTTGCAACGACCCTGAACGTAAGTATACGTCGACAGACTGAACCCATATCTGATTTTGGTTTGCTCAGATCAAGGAGTCTGGTGAAGACAAAACACAATTTCCTGTATCGAATATTAAATTGCTCGGATCCCATCGAAACCTTTGGTCTTGTTTTTTAAGGTCGGACTGGAATCCTCAGCATGAAATGGTGTATTCTGATGCGTAACTAGCCCTTGATTCGGAATCGAATCCTTGCATGGCCCCGCGTATGACGTACTATCATAATTAAGAACACACGGAAGGAGTCAATTATTCCCATCTTCTGTTTTCCAACGAACGTCGAACAACCAAATTAAACAATTTATCGGCTTCGGTAGCGCTCTGCTGCAAGTGCTGCATAGTGCTTGACAGAAGCCGGTGGGAGAAAGGGGGTGACATGGGAGTGAAATTCGCCGCGCTGGGAGGCCTTTCATGCAGGATGACGAATCTTGCCCAGCCCTAACTGTTAGGGAATAATTTTTTGAGTAATTATTTTGTGGTGAAAACGTCATACGTCCATTTTTAAAGTAGAGAAAAGGTGACGCTTGATAAAGAAACTATGGGAGGAAGGGGGTGGAAGGTAAATATATTCATGAATTGGATACGTCAGCTACGATGTTTTAGCAGCGATATGTGGAGAGGCAAACAAAGCCGGTTGTCGACAAAACGTCCCCGTGACAAAATGTCCCCATGACAAAACGAGTTTTTGGCGAAAAGTTTTTTTTTTTCATCGCTGAGGGATAGCTAGGACTATGAGACCACTGATTGCCTCATCGATTCAGACAAAAAAGTTTTTTGAATATAAACTTTTGAAAATCACTATGGGTTGACTACTTCAGTATTTAACCAATACTCAAGAAACCGACCAGAGTGTTGCTCACGGCTATAGCCATTTCTTCAAGGACCCCTCGCCCCGTTTACTCTTCAACTTACAGTATTTTAAAATATTTGAATACTTAGAAATAGGCTGCGCTTGCAACAAATAACCCACGATTTTGGCTGTTTTAAGCTGGTTTTAAGCCTTTTCCGAGACCCGTTGACTTGTAGCGAAAACAGGAAAAGTGATTTCAGTCCAAGGAAGGATCCTGGATTGAGTATTCATATCCCCCAGGTTCAGTATCTTGTATCTTTCAGTATCTTTGATCTCTTTTGATCTCCTAAGATTTTGCATGTTGTTTCAAACGACCTAGAACTCGTCAGTTACGAGTCAATTGCAAGTTGCAAGACATATTACACGATACATTTTAACTGAAAAAAAAAAAAAATTATGAAGCAACCGGTTCTATGTCCGATCTTTCCTGCTTATAAAAATGTTCCCGCATCTGTAATGCACACGTTTTACCTCGATCATGCACCTGAAGATCGAGGTGAACTTTAAATCTGTGCTTGGAGACGTTTTGTCACGGGGACGTTTTGTCATGGGGACGTTTCGCCGGGGACGTTTTGTCATGGAGACGTTTCGTCGGTAAGCCAACAAAACCGCGGAAACAGTGTAAAGAGTTCAGCTTCACATATTGAACAAAGGGGTTGCCCATCCCCGATTTAACTGTACACCAAGTTCCAGGGTGTCAATGCCGGCACCTGACTTTCCTTTTTTATATCGTTAGCAGTATACAATTACTAGTGGCCAGCTTACACTAAAGGGTTTCACCAGCCGGCACCTGTAGCCCCGTGACAGAACATTAAAATAAGCATGCTTAGATGCGAATCAGGTCGATTAGTCACGGTGACGTTTCGTCAGGTTCAGCCAGGGGACGCTTCGCCGACAACCGCTTCAAGCTGGTTCACAATCTCGCCTTTGTAAGCATTCAATAAAATAAAGATATAGATTCAAGACAATAGGTCCGCGGCATTTGAATACCGGGAAAGAATGTTGACCACATATCTCTCACTATTAACAACATAACATCACCTCTTTGCGTTCCTAACCGTTCTCTGTTATCGCGAGATAAGTTGAGTAGTCTGATATCCTGTCAAAAATCAGACTACTCAACTTATCTGGAAAGCTTCAATAACAATAGTTCAATTGAAACATTGCCCGAAGAGGACACTCGGTTGTCTCAGTCAAGCTCAGGGGTGCCAAAAAGTCAAAAATAAAATCCTCAGATTTGGAGGGAAAAAATCCCGGAAGGGGACAAAAATCCCCATTTCTGTTATTTGTCGTTTCTGACGTTCTCGCATTTGTAGGGCACAAACTATCCAGACCAGAGAGTTAATAGACTGCTGCAGTGGCAATTACCTAAAGTCGGTATATCTTGCATTTCATACATTTGAGGCGCGTTTTACTTGGCTGCTTCGTCCACACATGTCAAGAATATCGTTTCACTTGCCCAGTTGACAATATTTGACGTCATCATTTTGCTGTTTTATTTATACCAATGGGTACTTTCGTCCGCTATAGCAGGCAATAGGGCATACAACGTCCCCGACAACGAAATGGCTTACCGACGAAACGTCCCCATGACAAAACGTCCCCGGCGAAACGTCCCCGTGACAAAACGTCCCCGTGACAAAACATCCCCGTGACAAAACGTCCCTATGACAAAATGTCCCCGTGTCGAAGCGTCCCTGTGTCAAAACGTCCCCGTGGCGAAAAGTCCCCAAGCATAGATTTTTAAGTTCGCCTCGATCTTCAGGTGCATGATCGAGTAAAACAACTTCAGAGTGTGCATTACAGATGTGGGAACATTCCTTATAAGCAGGAAAGATCGGACATAGAACTGGTTGCTTCTTAAATGTACAGTTTTCAGTTAAAATATGTCGTGTTATATGCCTTGCAACTTGCAAATGACTCGTAACTGGTGAGTTCTAGGTCGTTTGAAGCAACATGCACAATCTGAGGAGCATATTGGTGAGGAGCATATTCCGCTGTGGCTCAAAAAGAGTCAAACAAGGGAAATGCAAAAATAAGCGTAGTGCCGCTATGCTGGTTAAAAATAACATGGGAAGCGAGGAAACGAAAGCGGATGGAACCACTAGTTAGGTAGAGAGACATGGTTAATATAGGTTAGAATGTTTTGATCCTTTCATAAAATCTTTTAATAATAAATATCACCAAATTAAATATCGAACAAAAGCGAGATCACATGAGTTGTATCGCAGCCTAAACTAACACACAAAATAAAACCAATTAAATAAAAGATAAAACAATAAATCTTTGCTTCCGCAATTACTCCATATATCTCTAAACCCGGAGACCCTAATTTCGTACGGTACATTCTAACCCCGCTAACAAAACCACGCTGATTTTCTCACTTGACATGTTTTGATACCTTGGACGTGTACCACGCTGTCGACGGTTGTCTGCGAGAAGTTTTTCCATCAGAGAAACCGGTCTTGTAAATTGTTTCCTGCTTTCGCTACAAGTCAACTGGTTTCAGAAAAGGCTTAAAACAGCCACAACCGTGGGTTGTTTGTTGCAAACACAGCCTAGTATTCACATATTTTAAAATACTGTAAGCTGAAGAGTCAATAGTGCGAGGGGTCCTTTAAGAAATGGCTATAGCCGGAAGCAACAGTTTGGTAGGTTTCTTGAGTATCGGTTAAATGCTGAAATAGTCAACCCATCGAGGTTTTCCAAAGTTTATATCCCAAAAACATTTTGTGTCTGAATTGATGACGCAATCAGTAGTCTCATAGGCCTAGCTACCGTCAGCGCTGAAAATAAAATTCTATAGCCGGGGACGTTTCGCCAAGGGGACGTTTTGTCATGGGGAAGTTTTGTCACAGAGACGTTTCGAATAGGGACGTATGTCGACAACCCAACGAAACACGGAGCATGCGATCTTAGATAAACAGAGCATAGCTTTCGATGGGACCCCACAGGGGTTTCACTCGGGGCTGTCTCTGGTTTTGTGTCACCAGTGTCCAGCTCTTCTGTTATAATGAGTTAAAAGAACATTTGATAAATTGTAGCTTCATTAGTAAACTTCCCCAGACGTTTCTACCCAGACTGTCTATCCAAGGCAAGACCAAGTATAGTATTTCTCTCATTGTGTCTTTCTCCTGTTTATCAACCTTCCAATCAGTTTTACCCATAACTTCGTATCTACGGCAAAACTACTTATCCACTTAGAACAAGACCAAAGGTTTCGATGGGATCCCAAAAATCCAATATTTGAACCAGACAATTTGGTCTTGTCTTCGACAGATCCAGTCTTCGCCAGGCTAATCACCAGAGAAACCAAGTTCAGATATACTGACCGAAACTTCCTTCTTTACTTCTGCAAAATTCCCGGTTTCGGCAGAATTCCCAGGGAACTAATTGTCCAAGAAGAAAAGAAAATTCAGAAACGAATTCATCCAGAAACGAATTCATTTTTATGGACCTCGGGTTCCTCAAGTCGCATTGAGAGGGGGTTAAATTTCGTAATTTCATATTTTTGCCAGTGGCCTGAAAAGATCCCTTGCCCAAAAAGACCGAAAATAAATAAATTATTGTTTCATATTTGTAGCTGCGGTCTGAGGGTTACCATTGCCACGAAGGACTCACATACCAAAAATTGCAAATTTCGGTATTTTTCAAATATTCTCGAGTTTCTCAATTGGTTTCGAGTTTAAACCCTTACGGTATTGGCATTGAAATTGTATTCTTTTTTTTTTAGTACAGTATGGTCTGACCCTAGCCAAGTAATTTTCATAATTTTATCTGCGGACTGAGGAGGAGCTTTGCGAAGAAGGGTCGAAATCCCCAGATAGAAATTTCAGGGTTTTAGCTGACCTTAGAAGAAAGCCACGAAAAGACCAGATACCAAAAATTGTCAAAATTTCTTATTATTATAATGGCACTTTGGGTTGCTCTTAGAGGTTTAAATTTCATAATTTCAGTATTTCATTTTTTGTTTTTACGGCCAGAAGAGGACCCTTCCAGCGGGATTGAAATAAGGAAAGTTATACTTCAAATTTTACCTGCGGCCTGAAGGGGGGAAAAGGAACACTGAAAGAAAAATTTCGTCTCTTTTGAAGGGTCTCGGATTGCTCGGATCGAATTCCGGGTGGTTAAAAAATCGTAAGTTCGGCAGGGACGAAATACAAACATTGCAGTTCCTTATTTTTACCTTTTTACGCTAGGTAGAGGGAAATCTCCCATGGATGAACTTTCGGTGTGTGGCCTGTAATTTGTCCGTCCAGTTCAAGTATATTTTTGTGTCTGTAACGATGAGATGTGTCTGTTTGTTTTATACTCGGAAGGCCTCACCTCGGTGTCGAGCTCCGTGTCGTCTATCGGAGCGCGGGAATTGGATAATAAATTACCTGAACCGTCTGACTAATTTCCAGAACCTTCTGGACTGAAAATAAGTGTAACTTCAGCAACTATTAGGGCGCGGGAATTTGACGAATAAATACAAGAGCCTTCTGGATGCAAATTCGCGGTAGCTTACACTCATCACAGTTTGCGTAAGTTTTTGAGCGTGGGTAGTTAACGACTAAATTAGCAAAACCTGCTGATTAAACTTCACGGTACTTCGTTTTTTTATTTTTAGCTGGCGTAACAGTCAACGCGGACATTAAACGTAAATTACCTAAAACTTGTCATTGAAATTGCGGTAAATTATGGAATGATTTTATAGCTTGCTAAGAAGAAGATCCTCGGAATATGACGCGTAATTTATTGCAAACCTCTGATTAAAACCGATTAAAACTCTTTTTTGGCGTTTGCGTAACTTAGCGAGCGCGGGTACGACAGGAGTAAATACCAGAACCCCCATTGCAGGTGTAAGGATATTCTTATAGGCATAAAAAAGCGGGTATGGAACCACTTGCTAATACGTGTACCGTTTCCCCCAACGTATACAGTTAATACAGTGTAACCTTTCTTGTCCTGGGCTATAAGTGACAATCCTAGGTTACATCAGCACAAGTCGCGGCAGATAGACTTTCTAGTAAAACCCTACTTGACTGAGTCTCTAATTTTGTTAGTTACTAGCGTACACGACATATATACCGACTAGAGTCACGCCCAGTTTTTGTCAAAGGATATCCTACTAAAATACCACTTTTGTTTTGTTTTTCTGTTTAAAATATATCAACTGATTTGAAAATCAATAAGATATCTGAAGCTTCAGTACCAATGATCGACATTTAGGAAGTCTTATTTGGCCCTTTGTTTGAGTAAAAAAAATAATATAGATACCGCTCCTTGCTAATGAAGCTCATTTCAGTGGTGTAGGCTATCACACATTAAAGTAGCAGACCCCTCGTAAATAAAAATAGAAAACTGAATTTCAGCTTAAATTGTTAAGAAACAAATGCGGCTCAGTTTCTTAAAGAACAAAAAAGTTCGTTACCTTGAAAAAATTCCGAGTTCTGAGCCTTTCTTTGCAATTTTTGCCGTAATTTGCGAGTAATTTGTAACCGTTAGTTGTAAAACATGGTGAATAGAGAATGAACTTAATCGTAGTCTTGTAGAGCTTGCTTTGGTCTTTCGAATGATATAAGATAACATTGGATTTTGACAACTATGTATCTTTGAAAAAAAGGAAGAATGATGACAGGTCAACATAAGCGAAATTTGTCGTTTTTAGCCTACATCCCAGAAAAGCAACAACCGTGGAAACGCGCACTACGATATTCGTTTTCAGCGACATCGACAACCCTAGGAACTACTTCTCAGTATTTGTGTTGCAAAACTTCTCAGCATTTGTGTTCCACCTAAGCTGTGATTAAGAGAAATACGCGAGTTGCGTCAAAATATAGAATCTGGCTGGCGCCCTGCCTGCCTTAGGATATTCGGTATCAACTCACCCCTTGTTACTCAGGCGATGTCAGTCGAAACCGCAGTGTGGGAGGGAATAGGGTGGCATTGCGCCTAGTGGGTGGGTTACGCTGATTACACTTCCAAGAGAACAGTGAATAACACGGTGGGAATTGACGTGACCATTTAACAGGTGGGCCGTTTAAGGGGAAGATTACAGAGCTGTGTAATGGAAATAGAAGACTCTAAAGAAGACTTTCGTTATCTCAGATCCTATCGTCTGTTGTTATAATACTTTGGCGAGCTAATATGGCCACAGCAAAGGAAATATACGGAGAGAAGCAAGGGGATAGTGTAGACTACACCACGGAATCGCATGGTGACCGAGAGGAAAACCTCTACTAAAAGTTTAAATTCAATTGGCGGGCTTTAATTCCGGACTGTAAAATGTACATTCTGAAAGAACAAGCCCGAATGTTTCAATGGGATCCGAATGGGGAATATTTATTTATTTATTTAATAACCTATAGACAAGCGGGTCGAGCAGTTCTCCTGTAGGCTTAATAATTCCCCCAAACCGGATGGAGCGACGTCCCGGCAGCAGCAGCTACTGTAGGCTAGTCAATAGGCCTACTACATATGAACATATAAAGTGAGCGCCGCAGGCGAGATTAGTTAAAGTTCTTCCTGTCAAATTTGACTTTTTCCATGCAGATCCCAGATTCGAATGTTTCTCAAATCCCAACCCTTTGACTGGCTTAAGACCCCAGTTAAATGACGCGCCCATCCACAAAATACAGAATATTACGAAAAGCGCAGCAGGAGGAATTTTCGAAACAACTCTGATTACAGCGTGTTTTTGGTATCCAAAATCAAAGTTGGGACTATCGATGAAATCATGGATTAATCCTTTTGTCACGACCAGTTCTTCGCCTCTACCGCATAAATTACCAAATCCCAGTTTTTATACCGGATACATTTCGTCGAAAGTGGAACAATAGGCGGGATTCGTGGTAACTATCGAGTCCCAAAAATTATGCCGAATAAATTACCGAATCTCAATCCTGATACCGAATAATTTTGGACCGATAGCCTATTTGGTACTCTGTGTAGCTACTGAATCTCCATGAGTCTATGTTCCGTATGGAAAAGTTGAGATACGGTTGATAGTGGCGAAAATACTGCCAAGACAAGGACGTGACTCTGATCGAACAGTAACTGATGAACATCATGTGGCAATATCACGAAGGGATAATTCGGATCTACGTCTGTTAATTCGGCGTGGTGAATGTGCAAAATGCAATTGAAGTTGTTGATTGTTTATGAGCAATAACATTCCTACAACTAAGTTTTATATTCGCCTTATGGTTATCGTGCCAAGATCCTCTCATCCCAGAGTCATTTATAATCCTTCCGCATAAATCGCTAAAAGAGCCATCTACGCACACGTTTCCGAAACTCTTCTCCACTTCGTTTCAGCCATATAGTAGTAGTGATTAGACAAGACGAGCGTCAAAAACTGTCCGGCGGACTAAAAAAAGAAAAAGTGAAAAACAGCTTAAATCATTATTTGTAGAGTCATAAACAAACATTAGTAACAGTAAACTTTCACAAAATCATCAATATGTGAAGTAACTCTGAAATCACATGAAAGTTTTAAGAGCTGGGGTTGCTCTCTCTGCATGCAATCTGTACCAGCTCGTCGCCAGCATCCAACGTTGATACGGTGACACCTGGAGCACGGTACCAAGGAGGAACACTGCGGCCAGAGGTGTCGCTGACGACAGTAGCGTCGTTCCCTATATAAGACCTGTCCATCGGTGGACACGGTGACTCTGTTGGGATGGAAGACAAAGAAGGACATTAGGCTTGAGCCCAGACTGCATCTGGCATAGTGTATCCAGCGTTAGGCATAGGGTATGCCAAACGCTAGACATATCTGGCGTTTGGCATAGGGTATCCAAAAATCAGGGGTTTGTGGTTGACTGGGCAGGCCTGCATGATATTCGGTATAATGCTAATACTCTTGATGACTAACTCCCTTTGATGAAAATGACAAAACGATCCTTACCGAGCCAACCTAAAAAAAGGTGACATCTTCTGATAATTTACACGTCTAAAATGGTTCAACATAAAGGTTTTTCTGTATATAATCCTTAAAACCCACCTTCACTGGAAATTATTTATCAAATTTTTATTTAATTCAACAGAACAGAAACTCCTCCACTTTTAAATCTTCTATTCCTTCCCAAGGGATGAAACGATGGAAGTGAGAAGCTAAGAAAATCCGGTAGATGACAGAAACCAGTGTCTAGATGGTACGCGCGAAAACATTGATGAGTTTAAATCGTTAAGACAGCGTGGTTTCATTTGCTTGTTAAAAGGCGATGCATTCCAGACCGATTAACTGACAGACGTTTGGTGAAATGTGACAGTCATGAATTTCTGTTGAAGATGAACTGGCTTCACAGACAAAGCAAGCGCATGATCAAGAAGGATGAAGACCAAAAGCAGCAGGAGTTCTTCAGCCGAATATCTCAAGCTCAGTCAATATTTTCAGACCAGAGGGACTCCAGTCCTGCAACACAAGGACAGAAAAAAAGGTTTTTTGAATCATTTTATTTCACCTAGCTAGTTGAACTGTTATCTGTACAGGAGGGGTATCCAATCTCGAATTTAAAAGACCTTGAACTTAGCCTGAATTCCTGAAAACTTAGCAAGGAAATTTCTGTGCAGTACGAAACAGAACCAGGGTCACTCAGGGTTTCCTTCTTGAAAGTTAAGACCTTTTTAGGACTGGGCTGAAATTTCCTTCCAATCTTTTTAGGCCAAGATCGAGGTTGTGTAAATTTGAGGTTGGATACCCCTCCTGTATATGAGATGAGACCCAGACCCAGTTTCTATCAACTTCAAAAATTTGGCATGTTTAGGGTGATTGTAGAGGCTGGAAAATAAATGGTGGGAATTACATGCATATATTTCATTCCCAGGGTGTTCCAGATAGCAAGGTATCCCGTATGCCTGCCTGTAGTGGTGTGAAAACTGTTGGTAACCATCCTGCAGAGGCGTTACTTGCCAAAATGTTTTTTGGGGGGGACAAGACATTTACCAACTGGCTGGTAATTTTTACCTACAGTTTCTGCAGAAAAACAAATGTTTTCCAAGAAAAAAACGATTGTTTTCAAGAAAAAAACAACAGTTGTAAAAAAAATTGGCTGCTTTTCAGAAAAACCTACTGTCTTCAAGAAAAATTGGCTGTTTGAATTGCGGCGCTTCGCGCCGACTGACTCAGTTATTTTTACCGACTGGCCAACATTGGTTGTGACGCCCCTCATATCCTGTTACTTAACTAACTGCTAGTACCAGTTATTCCTGTCCTGTAATTCAGTTTTCAATCTTCAATCATCTCCATTTCTTCTAAGAATTTCAAAAAGTCACTAGACTAGGTCCATCTCAAAAGGAAGACCGGAGACATTAGAGGTATGCTTCTTTGAATGTTAGATCAATCTGGATAGTGCTGTGTTATTCTAAATGGTCTGCTGGATTGATTATTTCTGTCTAGCTGACATCAGTCTAGAAATAATTTTTCTGTCAAGACCCAAACATTTATAATGGTAAACCTTTGCTGTTCATCACCCTATTTTTTTTTCAATCATTAAATTGTATTTGTCCCAAATAGCACTTGCCTATTATGTGCAAAAATTGGATAAATATATGATATGGTATGCTGTTTACTTGTATTTACAGATCAGGTGCCATAGCAAACAAAATAAATAAATAGATAGCCTACAGAAAGAAGCTAACATACTACTAAATCACTGTCAACATTACTAAAGCACTTCACCCTGTGTAGACTAGCCATTCTGAGGAACCTCGCCAGGCTTCTTGCACCATAGAAAAGTATGATTCACATAATTTTCACCAACCATTCCCTCGCGTGAACTTCCCCCTCAAAGTTTCCTGCCATGACTCCTCCATTTCTTCACAACCACACCTAACATGAATCCTCGTCACACAGTGGAAAAAAGGAAGAACCAAATTTCTCTTTATTACTACCTAAATACTTTCTGCTTTCTCCAAGTGGCAGGTCATCTAACCCTCAACATAGTTCACCTCCTCTTTTTTCTAAACCCAATTTAATTATTTCCTTTACCCACATGTCTCTTTTGTATCTGCATACAAACTCAAAGATCCACTATCTCTTATCCTAGCTAGCCAAACCTAGAAACAATTTGAAAGTAGGCTACTTATTACTCAAGTTGGCTACTTTTGTAACAGTGATTCCATTAGCACAGTATTCAGTGCCATGAATATCTATTGAAACTAAATTGACATCCTTGCTGAAACTGGACCGACATCAGCGATACAAAATGACTTTTTGTGAGCAAAGGAAGTGGTTTTTTGAAAAAAACAAAAAACTATAGTACTATACTAACTGTATGTAATAGACACCATTCTAATTCATTTTGATGAAAAGGAGAATATACGTTCTGTAAGTTCCATTTCCATAAATTTGGGAAATTCCCCCTGCCCCCCATCATACCTGACAAAACTGAGCGGAGCTAGATGCTTTAGCTTCGAATTGATACCCGTTTTCGCCGTTGCTCAGAGCCTGGTCACACTAGGCTCAAATTGGTGCCGAAAATGTGGTCCAGTTTCGCATCAATTCAGTTTCAGTTATGTTGGACTGTTGTGAAATATCGTGATTTCGTTTTGAGTATCCAGGATTAAACTAGGTTATGGAGAAAGGCAGGGGCATCACTATGGGGGGGGGATTTGGGGGGCTCCCCCCCCCCCAAAGGTCTTCAGGAAGTACTTTCGTCGGGGGAATCGTCGGTCGAATCGTGGTACATCGGGATCTTTTTATACGCAGGAAATGAAATACTGCAAACACTTGTTGGGCAAAACACTGAAGAAATCGAATTCTGCATGCTTTTGTCGTGCCTGGGTATTCTTGTCGGCACATCGGCAAACACAGAAGAAATAAGATTTTGAATGCTTTTGTCAAGCGTCGGTCGACCCGTCGGCACATCGGGTTCTTTTTATACGCAAGAAATCAATCAATCAATCAATCAAGTTTAATCCGAATAGCTAAAAGCTAGAAAAGGAATACAAATTTACAAAATACACAGACACACAAGAAACAAGTTAACTAATACACTTACAAGAAATTACCAGACATAAATGATGGAATGAAACTACGTAAAAAATGGGTAGAAGAATTAGCGGGATATGGGGAAAACTTATTGCCAATATTCCTCTCGGACCGACGCACGGAAGACGGGAGGGGAGGGGGGAATAGATCGGTCATATGGGGACAACACGTTATCTTAGCTCCAAATTTGTTTGAAAGAGTATTTCTACGTACAGATAATTTAGGAATGTCAAGTTTAATGAGAGCCTCTTTGTATGTAATATTATGATCACCCAGAATGATTCTCATGGCCCTCTTTTGGACATTTTCCAGAAATGAAATCCTGCAAACATTTGTTGGGCAAAACACCGAAGAAATCGAATTCTGCATGCTTTGGTCGTGCCTCGGTATTCTCGTCGGCACATCGGGTTCTTTTTGGGATCCCAAAACGTAAGCGGAGGGATACCTATGACATCGCAAAAGTTGTCCGTCTGTCCGTCCGTCCGTCTGTAAGCACGATAACTCTCGAAGGGAATAAAATATTTTGATGAAACTTGGTGTGAGGATTCGTTGGGTCGTCGGACCTGTCGAGTTCATAGATGGGCTTTGTAGCCCTTCATTTAGGGGTGGGGGAGGGGGTTCAAATTAAGGGGCAAACAAAATATTTTGAAACAGCTAATGTGATAGTCGATTATGGGGTAAGAAGACATGCTGAATACGATGGTGAAAACCATTTTGTCATCGGACAAGTAGTTTGCCCGGAATCCGGCCGAAACCGGAAAGTTTGTTAAAAGTAAAAGTTTTATTTGAAGTTGATTAGATATTCGATTTAGGGGTGGGAAGACATGCTGAAGACGATGGTGAAAATCATTTTCTCGACGGACAAGTAGTTCGCCCGGAATCCGGCCCAAACCGGAAAGTTTGTTAAAATTAAAATTCTGTATTTGGAGTTGATTAGATGTTCGATTTAGGGCAAGAAGACATGCTAAACACTCATGTGAAAACGATTTTCTACCCGGACATGTAGTTCGCCCGGAATCCGGCCAAAACTGGAAAATTGTTAGAAGTTTAAGTTTTATTTCTGGTTGATTAGATAACCGATTTAGGGGTAAGAAGAGATGCTGAATCCGTGTGTGATAATCATATTTTACCCGGACATATAGTTCGACCGGAATCCGGCTGGAGTCGGAAAATTTGTTATAAGGTAAATTTTTATTTGAAGTTGATTAGATGTTCGTTGTTGGGGAAGGAAGATAGAGTTCGTTTTTTAGCTTTCTTTTTTCGCCGGACAAGTATAAATAAATAAATAAATAACGAATTTATTTCAAAAAACCACTATCATGGCAATGCCAAATTTGGGTATTACGTCAAGTATAATGCACATTTTATAGTCTATACAGTTAATCATCAATTCGTCATCACAGACCTATTATAGTGTATAAATAAACCAAAAACAGAACACGGACGTTGGGAAAATATCACAGACAGCTACCACCATCATTATAAATTTTGGTGAAACTCGGAACGAAGCTTTTTTGGTACCGCGTATGTGTTGCAGGTACGGGGGACAACTTTGGAACCTTTGAACTTGCGACCCTCTCCTGTCGGTTTCTTGTGTTTTCATAAGGAGGGGGAAGGATATCGAATAGAACAGGTTGGTGGAGGAGCTTATGACCAACCGCTAAGCTCAGCCGCAGTCTCCGACTCTCAGGGGTTTCCATCTTAAACTTTTTTAGGAGAGGGCTCACGACTTATTATTTGGAGTGCACGTTTCTGTATTCTTTCTATTTGTTGTGACTGTTCGGCAGTAAGGGCAAAGTGCCAAACAGCAGCCGCGTATTCCAAAGTGGATCGAATGAAAGAAACGTAAATTCGGACAAGATGGGAATTAGGTACTTGGAACTTAGCCAGAAGTTTTAACAGCTGTAGACCAGCGTTTGCACGCTTTAGCATTACGTTGGTGTTGTCCTCCCATTTAAGATCAGACGGGATTGTTACACCAAGGAGCTTTAGCTTCTGTACCTGTAAACCAGATGGCAGTATTTCTTCAAAGGAAATGCTAGTTTTGAGGAAGGAAAAGGTTAAAATTGCACTTTTGTCTTCGTTTACCTGCATGTCCAACAACCTGGCTTCATCTTTAATGTCGTCTATTATGCCTGCAGCTTTGATTTTAAAATTTCTGTAGCATGCTTCGGTTTCCAGCGATCCAAGTAGTTCTGGAGTTCGGCCGAAACCGGGAAATTGGCAGAAGTGGCAGGAAGTTTTTGTCAAAACAGATATGTCTTATAGGGGTAAACACACATGCTGAATCCAAATCTGAACTTAGTTTTCTCAGATGATTAACTATTCGGCCTTAATCTTTTTCTGAATTTTAATTGTAAAAATGTTCAAGGAGACTGGCGACAAGCCCAGTTGTCTGGATCAGATATTGAATTTTTTGGATCCCAATCGGAACCTTTGGTCTTGTTATACATAAGGAATCCAGAAGAGATACATTTTTTTATGCTTTTGCCGGGCGTCTGTCGACTCGTCGGCACATTGGGTTCTACTTATAGGTAAGAAATCAAATTCTGCAAACTTTGTCGGGCGCACCCGGGAAGTTCAAGTCTCATCGGCACAAGGGGTTATTTTTACACGTAAGAAATCAAGTTCTGTTCAGTGTAATTGAGCGAAACACAGAAAAAAAAATCAATTCTGGATGGTTTTGTCGGGCGTCGGTATTCTCGTCGGCACATCGGGTTCTTTTTACACGTAAAAAATCAAATTCTGTAAATTTTTATCGGGCACATGCGAAAAGTTCCAGTCTCGTCGGGACACCGGCTTCTGTTTACACGTACAAAATAAAGTTCTTTACAGTCTTGTCGGGAACAGAAGAAATCGAATTCTGAATGATTTTGCCGGGCGTTGGTATTCTTGTTGGTACATCGGTTCTTTTAATAAGTAAGAAATCAAATTCTGCAAACATTTGTCGGGCGCAAATTTTTCCGGAAAAAATGCGGATTTAAAAATTTTTCGCCAGTGGTACTTACTTAAAGTTGTTCTGGGTCAGTCTTTGGAAGCTTCACTTCTAACGAAAGCTGAAATGAAAGGCCGAATATGTGAATTTAAATACATGAATTTAAATCAAAGGAACAGTCTAAAATGATAATCATTTAGTTTTCGTTTTAGGATAGAAATTCTTGGGGTTTGAAACACGCTAAAAGCCGGAACTTGTATGGTAGTATAGCCAGTGGCAAAAACTAAGGGAGGACGTGGGGGGGGGCAGATTCCCCCCTACGAAAAACCCTGTCGATAGCACCTAGGAAGCACCGACAAACGCTTTTATCATTCCGTTTCTGACACCGACAAAAGCTCCGTCGGTAAAACTGGAAACTTCGTGTTGGGAAATAGGCAGCGTTTGTCGGTACGGCGAGCTTTATCATTCCATTTCCGCGACCGACAAAAGTTCTGTCGGTAAGCCAGGAAGCTTCTTGCAAAAATAGGCAGCATTTCTCGGCGCGGAGACGCTGGGTGGATTCGATTTTCGGTACCGATAAGAGCTCTGACAAACACTTTCCTCATTTTTTTTCTGATACCGACGAAAGCTCTGTCGGTAAATCACGAAACTTATTGTAGGGAAAGCGGCAACGTCTGTCAGTGCACGTATTCCGTTTTCAGTACCGACAAGAGCTCTTTAGGTAAATCAGGAAAGTTCTTGTTTGGAAATCGGCAGCGTTTGTCGATACGGAGACGGTGCGCGAATTCCGTTTTGAGTACCGGCAAGAGCTATGATAAACACCTTCCTAATACCGTTTCTGATACCGACAGAAGCTCTGTCGGTAATCAGGAACCTTTTTGTCTGGAAATCGGAATTTCTGTCGGTGCGAAGATGATACCGACAAAAGCCGTGTCGGGAAATCAAGCCGATGATGCAATCGAGATCCGAATATCTGTTGTTTTTCATTTTTCGATACGATGACTGGGAAAAGTCTTCTCGGTAAAATGGGAACTGTCTATTTTTGTCTGTTTACATCCGGAATGGACACAAATCTTGTAGTTAAATTAAGTATTTGTGAACTGTTCGTCAGTGAAGACGTTTTGATGTGGTGACTGGAATAATCTCGTCGGTAAATATGAAAATGCTCTAACCAAACACTGCTTCGTTCATTTCTGTTCCTTGACGGCAAACCAATCACACCATAAGGTGCTCTTTTGGGTTGACCTAGTTGTGAATCAATGTATTCAGTGACTTCTGAGTTTCAAATTCCCGTCGGTGATCATGATACCGCAACCAGCTCGGCCGACCGAGGTTGTATCGGGCCAGAATATCTGAATAACACAACTAGGTGACGAGGGCGCAGTTTTGCCAAGTGTTATCTCAATCGCTCAACCTATTTGGTCCCTAAGCGTTTAAGAAAATGTCAGGACCCACCTCTTATCCCCCCACAGCACTACCGTATACCCTAATGGCAAGAAGAGGCTCGGACACATAAATGACCCATATTTGGCCTTTTCGTCTACCATCCCTCAAGCAGCATCACTCGGAACAGAGCGTTTCCGAAAAATTTCCAGTGGGCTACCGGCCCGGTACCCCCCAGCTCCACCTTAACCCAACGGACGTCAGATCCGGTTTGGGCCTTAAACTACGCGTAGGTCCCATCAGTTTTGTACCTTTCAAGTGTTATCCCAATCACTCTATCCGTTCGGACCCTACTCGTATTACAATAATTCCGAGACCCTTGCAACACTGTTCTCGGAAGCGTATAAGTTGAACTTCTTGGGCGATCTTCAGTTGAATCCGAGCACTTTTTAGGGCCCGTGTACCCGTTTGGTTTTTGAGGCGTATCACAAAGTCACTCTGACCCACCGTCTACTCAGTTGTCGGATTTCGTTCGAACACAAGCAGTTTAGACCATCTGCTCCCATCAGCCTTCAAGTTTCCTTAAAACTGGATTGCCCGTTCACTTTCACCTATAGGCTACTTTGATCCAACGCATCCTCGTACCAAATTTCAAACAAAATATCTCAACCCCTTTGAGAGTCATCATGGTAACCGACGGACAGACAAACTGAACTCGTAGGTGCTAATGTTTTGGACCTTCCAAAAGCCGATTAGTTAGCGAAAAAGACAGCCGCGTATATCTTCAAGCAGTGAAGTAATCTGTTGCAGTCTACTGCATAGTATGTTTATGGTTCTATGTGGTAGTCATTGGTGCTAGGAAGTTAATGGCGAATTCATTGACGTCTTTGATTCATGCGGGCCGAGAAGGTGGGAGACACTATCATTTTTCGATGGGTCGGATTTTACAAACACACTGTTACCTTTGTTTTCCTCAAACTTCTCACGATAGCCAGCGTTATCCACAAAGTACTTGAACATGATTCATTCCTGAAAGCAAGCAAACTATTCATTGATCTCCCGGCGGTGGTCAAAAGAGTAACTAAAACCTTCGAGAAGATCGAGTGGCGTGTAAGCGGATTAAAACGAGAGGATTAAGAGGATTATATTACCATGTGGACGTTTAGATACATCGGAAGAAGAAAAGTTCGACATTTTTGGTCTCGGAAGCTGAATAACGAATTTAATATAATTTACGGCGTTTGTTTATTGTGATCTAGCTTACATCAGCTTACATTCTTAATTCTTTGGACTTATGGGAATTAACAAGAAAACAAGAGCTACGAGCTCATATGGCACTTGTTACGAGTAGGCACGGCTCGGTTATGTCAATGATATATCTAGTGTTTGCTAGGTGTCTTCCCACCAAGTTTCATCTCGATCCCTCC
Organism: Branchinecta lynchi; assembly: GCA_023053575.1. Classification (NCBI taxonomy): domain Eukaryota; kingdom Metazoa; phylum Arthropoda; class Branchiopoda; order Anostraca; family Branchinectidae; genus Branchinecta; species Branchinecta lynchi. Next base: position 11,371,992 of record JAKZAP010000014.1, read on the forward strand.
ACTCATAGCGTTTTCCAATATTTCCGGTTCTCCCCTCCAGCTCCCCCCAAAAGTCACCGGATCCGGTCCGGATTTAAGTGGGTCGTCTGAGGCATGAGGTCTTTCCAAATATCAAGTTTCATCGAGATCCGGTCACCCGTTCAAAAGTTATAAAGACCTCAAGATTCCAGATTCCCCCTCCCTCCACTCCCCCGACAGTGCCCGAATCGGCTCGGTCATGTCAATGATGTATCTAGTGTTTGCTAGGCGTCTTCCCGCCAAGTTTCATCTCGATCCCTCCACTCATAGTGTTTCCCAAGATTCCGGTTGCCCCCTCCAGCTCCCCCCAAAAGTCACCGGATCCGGTCCGGATTTTAAGTGGGTCGTCTGAGGCATGAGGCCTTTATCAAGTTCCATCGAGATCCGATCACCCGTTCAAAAGTTATAAATACCTCAAGATTCCGGATTTCCCCTCCCTCCACTCCCCCCACAGTGCCCGAATTGGCTCGGTTATGTCAATGATGTATCTAGTGTTTGCTAGGTGTCTTCCCACCAAGTTTCATCTCGATCCCTCCACTCACAGCGTTTCCCAAGATTTCCGGTTGCCCCCTCCAGCTCCCCCCAAAAGTCACCGGGTCCGGTCCGGATTTTAAGTGGGTTGTCTGAGGCATGAGGTCGTTCCAAATATCAAGTTTCATCGAGATCGGTCACCCGTTCAAAAGTTATAAATACCTCAAGATTCCGGATTCCCCCTCCTTCCACTCCCCCGACAGGGCCCGAATCGGCTCGGTCATTTCAATTATGTATCTAATGTTTGCTAGGTGTCTTCCCACCAAGTTTCATCTCGCCCCCTCCACTCATAGCGTTTCCCAAGATTTCCGGTTGCCTCCTCCAGCTCCCCCAAAAAGTCACCGGATCCGGTCCGAATTTTAAGTGGGTCGTCTGAGGCATGAGGTCTTTCCAAATATCAATTTCCATCGAGATCCGATTACCCGTTCAGAAGTTATAAATACCTCAAGATTCCGGATTCCCCCTCCCCTTACTCCCCCCACAGTGCCCGAATCGGCTCGGTTATGTCAATGATGTATCTAGTGTTTGCTAGGTGTCTTCCCACCAAGTTTCATCTCGATCCCTCCACTCATAGCGTTTCCCAAGGTGGTACCAGTTTGGATGTTATTTGCACTAACCTTAAAAAATTTTACAATCCTCCAATTACCCTTCCCCCCCTTGGTGGTAGCTATCACTTTATGCTACAGCTGATACCCCTTCAAGTGTATAAAACTAATTACTCAGTTTCTAAATTTTCGCACCGACCATTAACTAGTCAAGGGCTTTTAGATTTTGGATCTTGGATCACGGCTGAGAGTTGGGAGGATGTTGTTTCTTGCGTTGATCTTGATTCAAAGGTTAGTTTGTTTCAGTCTAAATTAACGGAAAATTACCAAAAGTGTTTCCCAGAGGTTGTTAAGAAGGTATGTTCTTCAGACAAACCTTACGTAAATGAAAAAATTAAAGAGCTAATCCAATTAAAGTTAAAACTTTTTCGCCGTGGAAAGAAAGACGAAGCGATTGCTCTTAGAAAACAGATAAAGAAAGAAATAAGACGTGCTGCTTCTCGTTATGGTAAGAACAAATTAAATAGTTTAAAACAAAGTAAACCTCAGCAGTGGTTCAGGAAAGTGAAAGAAATTGCGGGTCTTTCGCCCAAAAACCTAGATTTTCGACTTGATGAACCGCCGTTTCAGACAGCCAATGAGCTTAACAAACATCTTGCCACGATTGTTCAAACATTCCCTCCTCTCGCAGTCAACCAACACATCCCCGAAACTCCAAAAGAAAAAATTCCCGAAATTTCAGCGAAAGAAATAATTACAAAAATACATAGGCTGAAGATTACTAGTATATGTCCGATTGATATCCCAGTGGATCTAATAAAAGCATTTCCTGATAAGTTAGTAACACCCCTTGCAAACATTTTCAATGATATCAGTACATCCGGAAATTACCCGTCTTGCTGGAAGCTGGGTTATATCACACCAATCCAAAAGAAGGGGGGTTCGAACGATTTTAGTGGTGTTCGACCAATAACACTGACCCCAGTTTTTTCAAAAATGTACGAGGGTTTCTTGGCTGATTGGTTAAAGGCAGAGATTCTTGATCTTATTGATCTACAACAATTCGGGAACCTCAAGGAGGTATCTACTTCGCACTACCTTGTTAGTCTTCTTGACACTATTCTGAAAAATCTTGAAAACCCTGATACTTGGTTGAATCTTTTATTAATAGATCTCCAGAAAGCTTTTGACCTAATTGACCATAATATCCTTGTAAACAAACTGTTGATTGAGTTCCAAGTGAGTCCTTTTTTAGTCAAAATTGTTGCTTCTTTTTTGACAAATCGTTCTCAAGTGCTTAAATACAAAAACGTCTTTTCTGATCCCCTCCCTATTTTTTGTGGTGTCCCCCAAGGAACTCTAATGGGACCAATTTTATTTTTAATAATGATCAATAGCCTATTGACTGACCACCCAGATCGTTGGAAGTACGTGGACGACCTGTCTGCACTGGAGGTATGTCGACGGAATATAAAAAGTTCAATTACGGCTCTACTTGAGGACGCTACTAAGCAAGCGTCTTTGTCGAAGATGAGGGTTAACTCCCAAAAATCATCGGTCATGACTGTGAATTTTTTAAAATCCGTGCCCTCTTTCACAGACCCCATTCCTCCCGAAATCTCCGTTAGTTTTATTAAATTACTTGGAGTTACTATTTCAGCTGACATGAAGTGGGATGCCCATGTTCAAAACATCCTCAAACAAGCTTCCCCTTCGGTTACCATGTTAAAACTTATGAAAAAATTTTCTTGCCCCCCGAAGGATCTCCTCCAACTGTACTGTTCGTTTATCCGGCCAATACTGGAGTATGCTTGTCCAGTGTGGCATTTTGGGCTTACCTCTGAGCATGTTTATAAGATTGAAAACATTCAAAAACGAGCGCTTAGGATCATTAATGGGGAGGGTAAGCTTCCTTACCATTATCTGCTTGGCAGGTTCAGGCTCACCACCTTGGACGCGAGAAGAAACCTCCTATGCCTTAATTTCGGCACCAAGACCCTGTCTGTTCCCAGATTGCGTCCTATTCTCCCCGAACTCTACACACCCATCCGCAATAGACCGCAGCGCGACAAGGCTCAGAAAGTACCCAAATTAAATCCAGTCCCCACAAAACATGAAAGGTACCGAAGGAGTTTTGTTCCAAGTTTTGTTGAATTGTACAACAGCCAGTAAACTTAGTCATTATTTTTGTTGAATTTGTTAGTTTTAGTTTTTGACCCTTTTAGAATGTTTTATTTTGTTTTATATATATTTTTAAGTGAAATTACTTTTGACGTAATGATTAAAAATTTACTTTGATTGAATTTGAAATTTTTTTATTTATTTTTTTACCATTTCTTTAAAGTGATTTTTATTTGTTTTAGAAGTTTTTGGCAAAATGTTCGCCGAATGAGCCCATCGTGTAAATTGTGGTAGTTAAGTTTTGTATCGACTGATGAATTTGTTACGAATTATGTTGCAATTATTATTTGACTGACAAATTGATTCGAGGGTTTAGTTATGTTTGGACGTAGAAGTCGAAGATTTTAGAAGATTTTTATTTGTTTTAGAAGTTTTTGGCAAAATGTTCGCCGAATGAGCCCATCGTGTAAATTGTGGTAGTTAAGTTTTGTATCGACTGATGAATTTGTTACAAATTATGTTGCAATTATTATTCGACTGACAAATTGATTCGAGTGTTTAGTTATGTTTGGACGTAGAAGTCAAATTCGGCGTTTACGCTGTGAAAGTACTTTTTAGAATTAAAAATCTACTACTACTACTACTACTACATTTCCGGTTGCCCCCTCCAGCTCCCCCCAAAAGTCACCGGATCCGGTCCGGATTTTAAGTGGGTCGTCTGAGGCATGAGGTCGTTCCAAGTATCAAGTTTCATCGAGATCCGATCACCCGTTCAAAAGTTAAAAATACCTCAAGATTCCGGATTCCCCCTCCCTCCACTCCCCCCACGGTGCTCGGATTGGGGATGTGACTATTTCCAACTTAATCATTTGGGGTCCCTGATGCGCCTGCCAAGTTTTATCGTCCTAGCTTATGTGGAAGTGCCCGAACTAGCAAAACCTGGACAGACCGACGGACGGACAGAAATTGCGATCGCTATATGGCACCTGGCCAAAGGGCAAGTGCCATAAAAACTGAAAAACAAAATACTTAAAGAAATCGGTAATGCAAATAATTAGTTTTCTACAGATTTTCCATATGCCTGTTACAATTCAAACTTTTTTTTATGGCACTTGAGCTTACTCAAGTGCCATATAGCGATTGTTATTTCTGTCCGTCAGTCTGTCGGTCTGTCGGTCCCGGTTTTGCTAGTTCGGGCACTTCCAGATAAGCTAGGACGATGAAACTTGGCAAGCATATCAGGAACTGGACCAGATTAAATTAGAAATTGTCGCTTCCTCGATCCGACCATCTGGAGGGGAGTGGAGGGAGGGGGAATCCGGAAAAAATAGGAAAAATTAGATATTTTTAGCTTACGAACGGGTGATCGGATCTTAATGAAACTTAATACATGAAAGGACTTCGTGTCTCAGACCCTCCATTTTAAATCCAGACCGGATCCGGTGACACTGGGGGGAGTTAGAGGGGGAAACCGGAAATCTTGGAAAACACTTAGAGTGGAGGGATCCGAATGAAACTTGGTGACTTTTGCTTTTGCTTTTGCAGGACTTTTGCTTGGTACAAGCAAAAGTCCTAGATACGTGACTGATATAACCGGAACGGATCCGCTCACTTTGGGGGAGTTGGGGGGGGGGGAGAAGTCAAATTTGTAGTGATCCCGCGAGTTCCGTGCTTCCTGATGTGCTGGGACGATGGAAATTGACAGGCATGTCTGGGACCCGACCAGCTTAAATAGGAAATCATCAATTCCCCGATTCGACCATCTGGGGGGGGAGTGGAGGGAGGGTGAAGCCAAAATTTGAGGTATTTTTAGCTTGCGAACGGGTGATCGGATCTTGATGAAAATTGATATTTAGGATGACCTCGTGTCTCAGACACCTCACTTTAAATCCGGGCCGGATCCGATGACACTGGGGGGAGTTGGAGGAGGGAACCGGAAATTTTGAGAAACGCTTAAAGTGGAGGGATCGGGATGAAACTTGGTGGGAAAAACAAGCACAGGTCCTAGAAACGTCATTGACATAACCGGACCGGATCAGGGCACTGTGGGGGAGTTGGGGTGGGGAACCGGAAATTTTGAGAAACGCTTAAAGTGGAGGGATCGGGATGAAACTTGGTAGGAAAAACAAGCACAGGTCCTAGACACGTCATTGACATAACCGGACCGGATCAGGGCACTGTGGGGGAGTTGGGGTGGGGGTCCGGATTTCTAGCGATCCCGCGAGTTCGGCATACTTCCTGGTGTCCTAGGGCGATGAAACTTCGCAGGTATGTCAAGGATCCGAACAGATTGACTTGCGAACAGCCGTTTTCCCGACCTGACCATCGTGGGGGGAGTGGGTGGATGGGGAGTCCGGAATCTAGTGGCGTGCATAACTTTTGAACGGGTGATCGGATCTTGATGAAAATTGATATTTAGGATGACCTTGTGTCTCAGACACCTCACTTTAAATCCGGGCCGGATCCGATGACACTGGGGGGAGTTGGAGGAGGTAACCGGAAATTTTGAGAAACGCTTAAAGTGGAGGGATCGGGATGAAACTTGGTGGGAAAAACAAGCACAGGTCCTAGACACGTCATTGACATAACCGGACCGGATCCGATGACACTGGGAGAAGTTGGAGGAGGGAACCGGAAATTTTGAGAAACGCTTAAAGTGGAGGGATCGGGATGAAACTTGGTGGGAAAAACAAGCACAGGTCCTCGACAAGTCATTGACATAACCGGACCGGATCAGGGCACTGTGGGGGAGTTGGGGTGGGGGTCCGGATTTCTAGCGATCCCGCGAGTTCGGCATACTTCCTGATGTCCTAGGGCGATGAAACTTGGCAGGTATGTCAGGGATCCGAACAGATTGACTTGAGAACAGCCGTTTCCCCGACCCGACCATCGTGGGGGGAGTGGGTGGATGGGTAGTCCGGAATCTAGTGGCGTGCATAACTTTTGAACGGGTGATCGGATTTGATTGAAACTTGTCTGGTGAGCTATCGCCTCGGACGTTCAGTGTCACGTCCGAGTCGGGTCCGATACCTGTGGGGATGGGGGGGGGGTGTGGAAAACTCAAGAAACTCTAAAAGTAGAGGGATTGGGACGAAACTTAATGGATGGAACAAGCATTAGGCCTAGATGAAATTGACGGAGCCAGATGGTTTCGGGGCTCTGTGGGGAGAGTTGGAGGGGGTTTCCTGGAATTCCGGTAGTCGTGAGTTAGAATAGTTCCAGATGTAAAACGACAACGAAACTTTGCAGGCATATTAGCGACCCGAATTATCTTGACTTAAAAACCTGACACAACATACCCCCGGAAACTTCCGTTCCTAGATCCGAGCATTTTTGGGGGAGCAAGAGAAGAGAAATATGGACTTCTATAAATTGCGAACGAGTGGTCTGATTCGAGTGAAACTTCATGGGTGATACGAATCGATGGCCTCGACATGTAAAACATGCGTTCGAACCATATGCGACCACGATTAGGGGAATTGGGGGTGGGGGGACTTTGACATGCACAAAAACCAAACGGATGGACCGAATGAGATGCAATTCGACAGTGCCGAGTTTATGCGGCCTAGATTTGTTATTTGGCGTCTGGGCCGGATTCGGCCAAGGTAGGGGGGGGGGTACTGGAAACTTGCAGATAGGCTATGCTCCAATTTCAGTCAAACTTGATGAGGGAATTAAGAGATTGGGCCCGAACCGGCTCCGACAACGTTGGTGGGAAGGGGGGGGGGGTACCGGAACTTTCCAAAAATGCTCAGATTCGAGTGAAACTTGGTAGATGGTATAAACGAAGATGCTTTAGGTGGTCGATTTTTTTTTATTCCGAACCAGATTCGGCCACGGTAGGTGGAAATAGAGTGAGTACCGGAAATCGTGTAGCACGTCTAGGGATCAAACAAATGGATTTATTGGGATGAAAGTTTGAACAGTCATGTGCATTTGCAATCGAGACGACGCCGGAACTGCTCAGAAATGAGTGAAACTAAATATCCTATTTCTATTTCCGAACCGCCTTTTTGGATGGCGGGTGTATTTTGTGACGTTTTCATCTACTTTCTTGTACAGCCTACTCGTACAAGTGCCATATGAGCTCGTAGCTCTTGTTTAGATCCATAGTCAAACTATGATCCCAGCCTCCCCATGTCGGACACTTCCGACCCGCGCCACTAGATGACCCAACGGTCGGATCGAGTCGTGGCTTCATCTTGGGTCTTGGGTGTGGGGGTCTAGACGTTGCGAGTGCTAGAATGCTTATGATGCAACTCCTTTTTTATGGCACTTGCCTTCCGGCCAAGTGCCATATACCGATCACTTTTCCGTCGGTTTGTCGGTTGGTTAGTCCGGTGTTTGCGAGTTAGGGTACTTCGAGATATGCTAAGACGATGAAACTTGGCAGGCATATTAGTGACCCGACCAACTAAGTTGAAAATAGTCACTTGCCCGATCCGACCATCGTGGGGGGAGGGAGGGGAGCCGGAATCCAGAATTTAGTGGCATGCATAACTTTGGAACGGGTTATCGGATCCTAATGAAAGTTGATATTTGGTGAGACGTCATGTCTCAGATGTTCCATTTCAAGTCCGGACCGAATCCGATGAGTGTGGGGGGGGGGGGGGGCGCTGGGGGGGACCGGAAATCATATGACAAGCTTAAAGTGGAGGGATCGGGATGAAACTTGGTGAGAGGAACAGCACAAGCCCTAGGTACATCGTTGGCAGACGCGGACGGGATTCGTGCACTGTGGTGGGAGTTGGAGGGGGGGGGCGGAATTCCGGTCATACGGAGTTAAAATGCTTTTAGGAGGGCTGGGACAGTGAAACTTGGCAAGCGTACCAGGGACCCGACCAGACTAACTTGGAAATAGTCACTTCCCCGATCCGACCACTGTGGAGGGAGTGGAGGGAAGGGGAATCCAGAATCTAGAGGTACGTATAACTTTGGAACGGGTGATCAGATCTTCATGAAACTTGATATTTGGAAAGACCTCGTGTCTCAGATGTCCCATGTGAAGTCCGAACCGGATCCGATTATTGTGGGGGGGAGTCAGGGGGGAGCCGTAAATCTTGTAACACGCTAAGAGTGGAGCGATTGGGATGAAACTTGGTGGGAAGAACAAGCACAAGCCCTAGATTCATCAGTGACAGAACTGGATCGGGTTCGAGCACTGTGGGGGGAGGAAGGGGGGTCCGGAATTCCGGTGATCACCAGTTAAAGTACCTCCAGATGTGCTAGGACCATGAAACTTGAACATTAGAGACTTGACATGATTAGAATATTTTTGCCTCATGGGTTTTGTTTAGAACTGAATTTCTTAAAGTACAAATGATACTGTTGATTAAAATATACATTTCATTCTCCCGATGAGCTCATCATCATTTTTGCTTCAAGAGTTTTGATTACAGATGAATTTCTAGCGCCCCTAAAGTGCTCATCATCACAGCCAAATGTCTTACCAAACGATACGTTCTCGTGATTTCCAAGGACCCATTATCTCAAGGGTTTTGCTTACAAATAATCACAACAAACCCACGAACTGAAGAATTCCTACTTTCATCCTCTGACCCAGCCTTGCAAGTGCCATATGAGCTTGCAGCTCTTGTTTCATTAGAAAACCATCTCAGTTGATATGTTACAACTTATTATTACAACGGTTGTAAGATGCATTCACGGGAAACGTGTTGTCGGTAAATCTTGTTGGTAAAATCTGGGCTTGCCCCCCCCCCCCCCCACACACACACGAAAATGGGCTAGTTTTGCCACTGAGTATAGCTAAAATTTTCCGGGAAAAAGGCAGATTTAAAAAATTGCGCCTGCGGCGCTTGGTTTCCTTCGGACAGTCGTTGGAAGCTTCGCTTTTTAGCGAAAGCAAAAATGAAAGGCCGAATATGTGAACTTTAGTATACGAAATTATACCAAAGGAATAATCTCAACTGATGCATTATAGTTTCCACAAAATTTTGCCTGTGGGAAGAACGGTGTTTCATTTAGTTTGCGTTTTAGTATTGAAATTCGTGGGGGTCAGAAACACGTTAAAAGCTAGAACTTGTATGGTAGGTATAACTAAATTTTTCCGGAAAAAAGGCAGATTTAAAAAATTTCGCCTGCGGCACTTCCTTTAACTTGGTCTTGGTACAGTCGTTGGAAGCTTCGCTTTTTAGTGAAAGCAAAAATGAAAAGCCGAATATGTGTACCTTAGTATACGAAATTATACCCTAGGAATAATAATCTCAACTGACGCATTAGAGTTAGTTTCCACAAAATTTCGCCTGTGGGAAGAACGGTGTTTCATTTAGTTTGCGTTTTAGTATTGAAATTCGTGGGGGTCTGAAACACGTTAAAAGCTAGAACTTGTATGGTAGGTATAACTAAATTTTTCCGGAAAAAAGGCAGATTTAAAAAATTTCGCATGCGGCACTTCCTTTGACTTGGTCGTGGTACAGTCGTTGGAAGCTTCGCTTTTTAGTGAAAGCAAAAATGAAAAGCCGAATATGTGTACCTTAGTATACGAAATTATACCCTAGGAATAATAATCTCAACTGACGCATTAGAGTTAGTTTCCACAAAATTTCGCCTGTGGGAAGAACGGTGTTTCATTTAGTTTGCGTTTTAGTATTGAAATTCGTGGGGGTCTGAAACACGTTAAAAGCTAGAACTTGTATGGTAGGTATAACTAAATTTTTCCGGAAAAAAGGCAGATTTAAAAAATTTCGCATGCGGCACTTCCTTTGACTTGGTCGTGGTACAGTCGTTGGAAGCTTCGCTTTTTAGCGAAAGTTAAAATGAAAAGCCAAGTATGGGATATACATCAAAGAATTAACCTCAACTGATGCATTACAGTTAGTTTTACCCCGGTTATATTCTGTGCTGGCGGGAAATATACGCCGTTGTCGCGAAGCGGCAACGGCAAAGGTAAAAGGCTAGTGACGCCCCTGGAGAAAGGTAAAGGGTTTCTAGATGCCAAAATGTCATCAGTCACATCCATTTAATGTCTATTTGTTTTTTCTCGTAAACAATAATAAGGAAGTATCTGTTTGACGTCTTCTTCTTCTTCTTTTTTTTTCAAGTGAAAAATTTCTTATTTGCATCTACTTTGATAGTTAACCGCAATGAAAAATTCCAGTCTGTTTCCTGTAACATAATCAGAAAGGCTGTTTCGTTCTAATTGATCTCTTGAATTTAAAACAATAACATTCAGAATTAGGTGTATCTTGTTCTTTTTTTTCTAATTCAGTAACCTAAAAAGCTTCGTTTTCTTTGATCTAATGTGACCGCTTCGGCACCTAATTCTGTAAAAAATAAGCCAAGTGTGACCGAAGTTGGTCACTTCCCACCTGCATTTTTTTTCGTGCAGGAGGCACGCGGACCCGCTCTGGAGCGCGTCCAGTTTAATCTACGCGCATCGGGGGAAGTATTCAACTCCGCATGGTCATCTTACAGAGACAGGGAGACGGAGGTTCTATCTGATTATTTGTTCTTGATAGTATTTATCTATTTTTGCTTAGTCTGGTGCACCTTTTGCAGCTTTGAATAAATGATTGTAGCACTGGAGGTTAGTTATTTTTTTTAACCAGTTCAAATATTGGAATCGTAAATTAGCCTGGATTTTGTCTAAGTAGATCTAATCTAGCTAGTTACAACTGTTAATAGTTTATGGATATTTGTCTTTTATGGATATATGGATATTTGTATTGTGTTCCGAGTACCACAGAGGAATTATATCAGACTTCCAGAGCGATTCTCGAAAAACAAGACCAAAGGTTTCGACGGGAACCCAAAAATTCAATATCTAATCCAGACAACTGGGTCTTGTCTTAGCCAGATCCAGTCATCGCCAGACTCCTTGAACATTTTTACAATTAAAATTCAGAAACAGATTAAGGCCAAATAGCTAATAATCTGAAAAAACCAAGTTCAGAAATGGATTCAGCATGTGTGTTTACCCCTATAAGTCACATCTGTTTTGCCGAAAACTTCCTGCCACTTCTGCCAATATCCCGGTTTCGGCCGAACTCCAGAACTACTTGTCCGGCGAAAAAAGCAAGCTGAGAAATGAACTCAGGGTATCTTCTTTCCCCAATATTGAACATCTAATCAACTTCAACAAAAAATTTAACTTATAACAAATTTTCCGACACCAGCCGGATTCCGGTCGAACTATATGTCCGAGTAAAATATGATTGTCACACGGATTCAGCATCTCTTCTTACCCCTAAATCGGTTATCTAATCAACTAGAAATAAAACTTTAACTTCTAACAATTTTCCGGTTTTGGCCGGATTCCGGGCGAACTACATGTCCGGGTAGAAAATTGTTTTCACATAAGTGTTCAGCATGTCTTCTTGCCCTAAATCGAACATCTGATCAACTCGAAATAAAACTTTTAATTTTAACAAACTTTCCGGTTTCGGCCGGATTCCGGGCGAACTACTTGTCCGTCGAGAAAATGGTTTTCACCATAGTCTTCAGCATGTCTTCCTACTTCTAAATCGAACATCTAATCAACTTCAAATAAAACTTTACTTTTAACAAACTTTCCGGTTTTTGCCGGATTCCGGGCGAACTACATGTCCGGGTAGAAAATTTGTTCACATAATTGTTCAGCATGTCTTCTTGCTCTAAATCGAACATCTAATCAGCTCGAAATAAAACTTTTAATTTGAACAAACTTTCCGGTTTCGGTCGGATTCCGGGCGAACTACTTGTCCCTCGAGAAAATAGTTTTCACCATCGTCTTCACCATGTCTTCCTACCCCTAAATCGAACATCTAATCAACTTCAATTAAAACTTTTACTTTTAACAAAACTTTCCGGTTTTGGCCGGATTCCGGGCGAACTACTCGTCCGATGACAAAATGGTTTTCACCATCGTGCTCAATATGTCTTCTTACCCCATAATCGACTATCTTATTAGCTGTTTCAAAACATTTTGTTTGCCCCTTAATTTTAACCCCCACCCCTAAATGTAGGGCTCTACAAAGCCCATCTACGAACTCGACTGGTCCGACGGCCCAACGAATCCTCACACCAAGTTTCATCAAAATATCTCATTCCTTTCGAGAGGTATCGTGCTTACAGACGGACAACTTTTGCGATGTCATAGGTATCCCTCCACTTACGTTTTGGGATCCCAGAAATCGGACATCAGCTGCCAGAAATACCCCCAGCTGCCTCGTCAGAGAGATTTCTCAAGTCCTTTGTACCGTACTTTGTGAAAAATTACAATTGACTACTTGATTGATTGACTTCTAATTGTATATATATATTTGTAAGTGTATTGATTTGACAGTGCATTATACGTTGTTCCTATATTGACAATCCTGTGTTATTACTTTTAAGAGATAGTTTGAAATATACGATTGATTGATTTCAGCATATCATTGAGCGAGGCTGGTCTGCCATATTTCCATTTTTTTCAGAGCTCTTCAGCTTCAAGAACAAAGGTCTGGGCCAACTTCGTCAGCTTCTGCTCCTTTTCAGTCCTTCGTAAACCCGTCCGTTAACGAATTGATAGAGTATGGGAGAGACATGCCAAAAACCACATCTAAAGGATTGACAGTCCCTATTTGGAATTCTCGCACAGAGCAACTGCAACTTCCTGAAATCCTATTTCAGAGAGTGAGTATGATTGTTACTATCAGAGCAAAATAACACTAGGGCAGGGAGTAGCGTCAAAACCTATGCTTTCCTTGCTTCGCAAACAGGCCATATTCATATCGCCACCCACTACGCTTGCGGCATTTGAAGCCAGAGATACTTGCGGATTTAGACATTTCTAGTAAAGCTGAGACGCGGTCTGCAGACATCGACGAAACAAGAGGTTCTTTCAAGAAATTTTTTCTTTCTGTGTTCAGAAAGAGCCAGCCCTAGTGCAGGACTGATAGAGTTTCAGTAGGGACGTTCACTGCCGCTCTAATGATGCTAGTGTCGCTGCTATTCGAGTGTGTGTCGCTTTTTTCAAGTCCTGGCGCTACTGCCTATTGTTATTTTGCTCTGGTTACTATTTATTCTCCAGGAATGTTGACTCGGTCCAGAACTCATAAACCCTTTCTCCAGGATACTTAGATCTGGCTCCATGTGGGTTTAAAAAAAAACTTCTCTAAGCTTTTACCATCAGAGTTCATATTGTTCCAGTGAGGTATTTAAGTTGTCATGCACAAAATTATAAGCATTTCGTAGCGTTTGCCGTGCAGTAGGCTACGTGAACTCATAGGGCATCAAATTCTAAGCCAAGCTGAGAGACAAACCCATACTTAGCGAATACGAGCGGTGACAAGCGTTTCTTGCTTCTCTCCTATATTGCTGAAGTGACTTTAGCGTCACAGATAGTGGCGGTTTTACAGGCAATTCCTACCCGTATCCGCTATTTCACCGCACAAGTACTCAACAAAGCAATACTCTATATGACTTAGTCCAAAACACGCCAATGAACCTCGGTAAAACGAAAACGTCACCGAACGATGATTCAAATTCTGTGTCAACCAATCAACAGCGTTTGTTTGGGACAGCTGTGGTGACGTTTCTTGCTCTTCGCTAGGCGCATGGCGATTCTTCGTCGACACGAAGATTTATTCATCAAGAGTATCCTAGTGCTAATGCCAATCCTACAGAGATTATTAGTTGCGTTTTGCAGATGTTACCTCGGTAGCTGGATTTGCAATTAGTTATTCTTGCATTTATCGTGGTATCTGATACGACGATTGCTCTGCAAAACGGCAATTGCCGGATTTGCGCTTTATAATTCTTCCAAAAAGAAATATTGAGATCCAGGGAGATCTAGAGTGACATATATTCTTTACCATCAATTTAACAAAAAACTAAAAGTCTGACAAAAAACTGTGTTAGTGACGATGAAAGTGTGATGAATTTTTCAGATACCACGGTATCTGGCCAGATAACACGGCAATTGCAAAACGACTTTAGCCCGTGGTACCAGATACCATGGCATTTGCAAACACGCAATTATTGTACTTGTATTAGTGAAAGATTTGAGGTGGTAAGCAACATGGATGTTTCTTCGTTCACCATGCTTCCAGTAACCGTCCCTCCCGCTAAAGTTTCGAAAACATTTACAACTGTAAATGCAGTTGATTCTTTCACGTTGTTGCTGATTGTACTTTGACATATTTCCCACCCATATAGTAAATCAGACAGAGAAATTGAGAAGCAGCTGGTATCTTTTGATTCATTAAAACAAAATACTTGGTTTACTTTAGTGTTTCCCATTTTCAGGGCCCCAGAAACACCATAGTTGTCAAAGAGAATGAAGGCAAGGAGTTGGATAAATCACATTCGCTGATGTTCAGTTCACCCCAGCGCCCACTTTCTACTTGGAACAAGATTGCAATGCCTCGAGAGACTAATGCTGCCAAGAAAGTAATGTTCTCCGACAGTATAAGAATCGTTTCTGTCTGTTCAGAAACTGAGTCTGAAACTACTCCTTCCAGTGGCCGAGATAGCTACAGTACTGAGACCCCTTGCAGCGACAACCGCGAGATAGCACTCCTGTCAAAAGCGTTAAGGGAAACTGCAATGTCCACACCTGTGAAGCGTGGTTCCTCTCTCGACGAGAGCCCATTTGGAACTGAGGGGTTGTGGAACGGAAAAAGGAAATCAGAAAGTTTAAATTCCACCGAAGAACCAACTTACTATTCTAACAGTGAACATGTAGCTCAGTACGAGAGTGAGGAAGAAAACGAATCGCCCAAGAAACGACCCAGATCCGAATCCCACTACGAAAAGAAACTGCTGTGTAAGAAAGACGGTAGTGACCTAAGGCTGGGTGAAAACGCCAGACAGGGACTGGTGTGGGGTGGACCCCTGACAGAAGTTGAAGTGACGGATTGCTCAATTATAGGGCATAATGAACTGTGCCATTCTCATCCTGATGTGACCCTGGGCGAAGACATATCTGAAAAGAAAAACACAAATATCTGTACCAGTAACGATGACTTGTCAGGGTCTCTTGAGCCACTCAGTACAATGGATGAAAGTTCGATCACAGATCCGACAAAGGTGGAGTGTGGGTGCTGTCCTGGTAAATCCACAGAAGACGTTGACCTTGAGGAGGACATGATGGTAAGAACCCTGTATTTTCTGGATTCTTGTAGAGGCCAGATTCGCTGAAAAGCATATTACGCCCAGACTGGTCAGGCTTGGTTGAGTTCCGCATGCTTACACTGGGAGATAGGGAAGAAAACGGTACCCTGTCAGACTTAAGACTACGTCGCCAAAGAAGCGTTACGAGTTGCTATATATGTATGTATGTACATGGGAAGCCCAACGGCCATGGTACAAAAAAAATTATGCAAATCAAATACTAACTACATATTCATTTCTGAAGACAAAACAAAGAAAACTAACTACACAATTAAAACACTTTAAAAGAAGAACAGAGACGGCTCAGTCCCACCTGGACAAACACTGCCAGGTTTTTAATAGCAGTAACGGATTGACCACACATCAGACCGTTTAGCCACTCCTCGTCGCCTGTCTGTCTCTGGAGCAGCTCCAACCAAATCATTGAGTTCCTGGCAATATGACATAGGGCACGAGTAAAGACCATCTACGCACGCTCCCTGCCCAGAGCCTCGTTTTTGTTGCGATAGCGCTGCCGCATCGCTGCTGCAGCACTTCTTTGCTTTTGCACAATATGCGTTTTTGGATTCACTTTCTTCTTGGTTGAAGCGGCAGCGTTGCAGCTTCTTGCAGGGAAGCACGGACTTGGTCGGTGAGCAAGTCCGCGATTCTCGAGAAGCGCTGCCGTCTTCCTCGAAAACACTGCAGTGCAAAAAAGGATGTAGTAAGAATCAGTCCGGAAGTGGCAGAGAAGCGGACCTGCAGCGTGCAACAAAAACGAGGCTCAGGTATTTCCTTGTTTATCCCAACGGCAGAAAATTTTAAATTGTGTAACTATGCGACCAGGGAAGGCTATCCCTCGTTTTCCTTTAATTTGAGTAGGCACCAACTCTGGTCACCTCTGCGTCTTATCACATAATATCGGTTCCCAAATAAATCATACCAGGCCGTTATCTCACTTGACTTGTTTTTTTTGTATCCATGTTAGTGGCAGATATCTAAGACATACATTTCTTTTAGACTGGTAGTCAGCTGGAAATTAGCGTTGAATCAACCGACTCCCGTATATCGGATATAATCGATGACTGTGTGGAGAAGATGTTGGAAGATGAAAATGTACCGTCCCCCAAGATTTCGATGGAATCTCTTTACCAGACATTCCGGATGACGTGTTTTTTGGAGAATGTGTTTTATGAGACAGTGACGACACGTCGTTGACAGACTGTACATCTTTTTCGTTTTTGTTCTTTCATTTTTGATTTTTTTTCAGAGAAAATAATTTTCGACTTCCTGAAGGTTTCTGAAAACAGCAGCCTCTGATAAGCCGACACTAAGTGTTGAGCGATATTCGGTTTCGATACATCGGACCAAAGACCGAAAACGATATTTGGACATTTTCAGTTGTTTTCCAATTCGCCTACTGTAGACAATGTAATGCAACCAACACTTTCAGGTGAAGCAATATGTTTTTCGTAATTCAGTTTTATATTACACGAAGTTTTCAACAGAAGATGATGCAAAATGCTACTTGATTACTAATAAGGTAATACAAAATTTCCGTTCTTAAATCTTAGCAAAACGAGACGTATCAGAGAGCGGAAATGTTATCTCGGTACAAAAATCCAATTGTCGCCCGGCACTACCCGATGCAGACTCCCATAGTTTTCTACCCTAAATCGCCTTTCTCGCCTAATGAGGTTATGACAGAAAACACGGGTTTAAGAACTTGGCTAGGAACCAGTATGTTTCACCTAATGTATGCCTAAAGAAATGACGAGGATTTTCGGCAAACTATACATGTAAGCCCAGGGGTAGCCTACTACCGTAGTACTAGATTTCCCGGCCGGAGTGTTACTGTAAATGTTACCACGTCCTAGTGCGAGCGTGCAAAATTCATATTTTTATTTTCTTGAAAACTCAGGAATGAGATCTTTCACTACAAAACCTATTTGGTAAAACACTTCCTAGGGGTTGCAGTACGAAGTCACACAGAATCTATCCTTTGGAAACATCAGACCGCCACTAAAATATGGCAGCCCGAAGCTGGTATAAGCGAGGGCCCACGATTTGTTGTTATTCGTCCCAATTACTAAGGGCGCTTCCCCAACAGGACTTCTTGGTATCTCCCTGCGCTGCCAAAGGCCACGTTAGATTGCCACGTTAGATTCATGACATCTATTAATTCGTAGGAGTGTTTTCGAGCGCTGGAAAGCACATTAAAAATTATTTTTCGTCGGTTTTCACGCTGCTACGGAAGATAAAAGAGTCGTAATCAGTGGGATACCACCCTTACATGCTCTTTGGAATCGCAAACGACGAACAGCAAATCATGAACCCTTCAAAGTTTGTATAAGCTTCGAGCTTTCACTCAGCTGAACACATGCACACTACTACTTCCAAGGGACAGAAAACTATTTGGCTCAGATGCTGACTTTGGAGCCACAAAACACATAAAATTCTGGCTAGCTTGGAACGTCTTCAGGCGTGGGGTAAAGAGCCATCAGCTCTTGAGCAGCGTTCTTCAGAGCCCACTGGTGGTCACAAACTTCGAGAGCTTCCCATTCGGCTTTGAAAGCAGCCTTTGGGTCAGGTGGCATGGCCATGGCTGATCCAGTCATCTGATCTTGCATGACCCTTGCTTGGTCTGCAGCTGGGAATAGGTATAACAGTTAGGTTTACCAGTTTTAAGTTACTAAGTATTTTGGACACAAATATACAAACAAGTGCGCAAGCGCTCAGACGTGGAGTGTGAAAGTAAAATGTTAATCGCATATTATATATAAACTGCTTTGGAACCAAGACGTTTCACATACCTAATAACTAAACAAGTATTGAAATAACCTAATTTGTAATTATCCCAGTTTAAAAGCTTTAAATATAAACAAACCGAAAGTATAAATCCAAAGAAATGTTGAAGATCTTGCATGAATAACTCGAGTTCCAACTACGGTCTGCCAGCCAGTCCGACCCTTTGGTGGTTCAACTCAGCATATATATCCGCAACCCCTCTGATCTAAAAGCGCAAAGGAATTTCACCGCCCTATCTCCCGTTATTGTCAAGTTATAAACATAAAAAAATGGGCAATCTGGGCCCAATTGCCCCTGAACCAAGTGGGGGTGGGGTTTGGGACCTGCAAAAAGCAAAAAGAGACCCCAATGCTCACAAACCTACCAAGTTTCCACTTGATATGTGTTGATTCCTGTCGCGGGTAACGAACTTTACTCCTGGGCAATCTGGGTCCAGTTGGTAACGGTGAAAACCGGAAACCGAAAGCTGTTACAGCGCTCGCAATAGTGGATTGTTCCAAGGAAAACTCCACTAAAAACGCGCAAATCGGAGTAAAATTGGACGTTACTTTATACAAGCTAGTGCAAGCTGACTGGGAAACATATATTCAAACAATGACCTTAGCTGCTTATCGGTTTTTAGCCATTGTTTAATACAAAGTGTACCACAGATCCTGATAATTCGATAGGCTGTACTATACCAAACATTATTAAATATCGGCATCCGTAACGGCCATTGCAAAACACCTGTTATAATATGAAGAACGCCTGGCAAATTCATCGAAAAGCTCCAGGCAAATTGACTACATAACGACGAAATACCCCCAAATCGGAATCTGTTTACTGGGCGATAAAAACGAACTGAATATTAAACATCTTTTAAGCCATCATGGTCTGAAACAAATTGTCAATCAACCAACGACAAAAGGCAATTCTAATTTAGATGTAATTTGTACTAATATGACAGATTTTTACAATACCCCAGCTGTGTTGCCTCCGCTGGGATGTAGCTACCATTATATGTTGAGCCTCAACACCCTAAATTCACAGAAAATAATGTACAGAGTCCAAGAGATACAATACCGGCCGATCACGGATAATGGCCTCGTAGCGTTTGGTTCTTGGATAAAGAAAAGTGGGAAGATTTATATGCAGCCCCAACTTCAGATGAAAAAGCAGAAATTCTCCAGAAAAAACTGAGAAACGAATATGAAAAATGTTTTCCAATTAAAACAATGAAGCGTTGTTCCACTGACAGACCTTATATAACGCAAGAAATAAAAAAGATGGTCCGTCTTAAACTCAAAGTTTTCAAACAAGGGAAAAGAGAAGAAGCTTCGAAGTTAAAAAACAAAATCTGAAAAATGACAAAGAAAAGCTGCTTCAAGATTTTATTCAGAAAAGGTGACACAGTTATTCGTAACTAAGGCCAAACAGTGGTATAACAGTATTAAGAAACTATGCGGGAAAAAATGCGCGACGGTGGATTTTGGGCTGGATGAAAACGAGTCAGTAACAGCGAATGAATTAAATAACCATTTTGCAAAAGTTACTCAGTCTTCCCCCCCCCCCCCCCTAAAAAAAGAGAATTTAGTGGTCACAGAAACCCCTGAAAACCAAATTCCTCTCATCTCAGAGAGGGATGTATTTCTTAAACTTAAACACTTGAACAATACTAGTATAACCCCAATTGATTTGATAAGACCTTTTCCTGATAAACTCACCGCGCCGCTAACAGGTTTTCAGCCTTATTACTAAATCTGGTTCGTATCCAAAAATTTGGAAAGTTGGATATATTACGCCAATCCCTAAAAAAGATTGCAAAATTTTCAATGGGATTCAACCAATCACTTTTAACACCTGTTTTTAGCCAAATCTATGGAAGTTTCGTTGCAACGTGGCTTAAAAAAGAGATCTTGTCAAAAATAGATCCACGGCAATTCGGTAACATATCTAAATCCTCTACTACCCATTACCTAATACAATTAATTGACTTTATTCTGAAAAATTTCAGAATAAAAAATTTGACAAAAACTGGAGATAGCAATGTAATTTCTTTGTGCTCCTGGATCATCGGGTTGGAAATATCGATGTGGAGCTGGACCCCCCCCCCCCTCCCGTTCATGAGTAACTGGTCCTAGGTTTACCGTTCTCCGTCAACTAGTGTATACTTGTGGGTATATGCGTATGGATGCGGATTATGGTTTAATAGCAACAAATAGACCACCCGGCGTTCTGTAATCCTTAAAGTTCAATGGGCACATCAAACTACCCCAAACCCACTCTTTCACAACCTAGGAACAATGCTTAACCCCTAGATCAGCAGCTTTTTCAACAGTTTCCTCTCTGTGATATTTCAAAGCGTAATTTTTTGGGCCAGTACATTCTCAATTTACTAGGTTCAAGGTTTAAGGTTTAATTTACACTTCTGTATAAAATCAAAATAAATAGGGTCAAGCCGGGGACACAAGGTCGACTAGCTTGGACAAAGATAGAAGTGATGTTTCTTATAATACTTAGTAGATCTTTATTTTATGCATAAATCAGCTTGTATAATTCAGATTTGAATAGGTTATTTGTTTTTTAATGATTTTTGGAGCTATGTTATTTTTTATAAGCTTATTGCATATTCTGGTACATTTTAGAAAAAAGCAAGCTAATCAAGCTCACCACACTATTCCACAAAGAAAAACTTTTAATAGGCACTTTAAGCCATGGAACTTGTGATGAAACACTAGAACAATCAGGTAAACTGCATCTGCGGCTTGACTTTGGTGACATCTCAAATATATCCTTTTCGATCAAGCATTGCTGGGAGTTTTTGAATTTCCTGCCACGATATCCCAGCTCCTAAGATTTGGATCGCCGAAATGCCAGAGAGGTTAAGACAAGGGATAGCAAGAAAACGGCCGATTTTCGTAGCGCATTCTAAAGAAAGTCGGAAATGTTTATTTGTGAAGCATTTAATACAAAGTAAAGCATTAGAAGTGTCCCATTGTGCTTTAATGATCACGTTGGAAACTGGACGGTTTTGTCATATGATCGATGATATGCCGTTCTTAAAGGACACCTGAATGAAGAGTAACAAGTATCATCCATATCTGTATGACGACCGTTAACATTGCCTACAGAAAACCCAATCCAAATACGAAATACCGTTTCCAAGCTATGATTTTTGCTCCATTTTGCATCTGTCCTTATTTCAGTACCGAGCAATTTTAGAAATGAACAAATGTCTCCAATCAACCCTTCTTCTGGAATATTTTTTAACCAGATAAGCTCAAACGTATATCTAGAAGAAATTCCAATACGATCCGGCCAGCGCTGTACAAGATTTGAATGAATTGCGCTTTTTGTCTTCGAGTCTGCATGTGCAAACCTCCGGAAACAATCATCACTATTTTGAAAACGTCACGCTCAGGAGAAGAATGCTTTCTGTGTCCATGTCTGTAAATGCATTCTCCATGGTGTGTTCAAGTATGGTTTCATTGTTCAGGTGTCCTTTAATGAAGTTGTGACGAGGGGGTATCAGGCAATAAAACTATTTGGTTTTATTACACTTTTTGTTACCTTGCTAATGGAAAAGAGGTTCAAACTGCCGGACCGTTCTTGCAAGAGTTTGAAGATCTTTGGATTTCTAAATGCGGTTAGTTTACATTAAAAGCTTTTAAAAACTGGGATGATTTCAAATTAGGTTATTTCAAAAATTTTTGGTTATTGCTGATGTGAAATGTCTTGTTTCTAACGCTGTTTGTGCATAAGATGTGATGAATATTTTACTTACACACCCCACGTCTGACCGCTTGCGCACTTGTTAAAGACACGCTAGAACCTTTTTGCTTGGTTTTCCCACTTTTTAACCCAGGCGCGTTCGATTTTCAAATATTTTGCGTCCAATTTCTAGTAAGATTTGTGCTTTAAAGTTTAACTGAAACGGCAGCAGTTAAACTTTTTACATATGATATCTGAGTACACTGAAAATATTTTGACTCATCTAAGGGATTTCTTACGCCAAGTTACGCCTGTACAAAAACGTTTCGAAATCGGACATTTTATTTTAATTTTCGGCAATGGCTTACATTTTTAGTTCGTAAATATCTGGAGCTTAGAGGGACAAGGACACAGAGGTACTACACATCTGAAAGAATAAGTTCATTGATGAACCTGATTATCTCTGGATAACGGACAAACGAAGTAACGCATTTTTATCGGGTTTTCAGGCCTATTTAAGTGAATAACTGATGTAACTAGACTGTCGGATCTCAACCCTATTTGTTGAATTAGTAAAACGTCGTATGCATGCCTTCGCGCGGCTCTAGGACTGGTTCGACCGTCAGCAAGCTTCATCCAGATATTGGACCAAAGGGTTCTACACGGCACTCGGGTTGGTTCCCGCCTCAAAGAGCTGCGTTGTCGGGCTAGTACACAGAGCAATGTGAATGAAAGATCGTGACAGCGCGGATAAAGCAATGGCACTATCTATTGGTCAGTACAATAATTGAATAATGTAGGCCTTTACTTCTGCTTTAACAGCCAACAACGATTTACACATGCCATATCACCGAGGTATTCAACTACACTTCCGGTTAGCAAGTTTTCGCGACAGTCAAACTGACAATCAGTGGACTAGCTGGCAGCCGAATCCCAATCTCGTGAAGATGTGTCTGTGTACTGATGCTTCTAATCTCTGGCTCTAATGGGACTTGACACCAGAGGCAAAAAAAACAAGTCGGCGCGAATCTTTTAAATAGTCGGTTTCTCTGAAAAACAGCCGGTAAAAATGACTAATCAGTCCGCAAAAATACCTTGCCCCCCCCCCCCCCCAAGCATTTTGGCTAGTAATGCCTCTGCTTGACACTTACAGTTGTTTTCTCCAAGCACCAAAGCATAAATGCTCCTGAGACCAAACACGTTCAGGAAATACCAGGATGCAGATGAGACCCATGATGCATCAAGGGAACTTAGTTCAATCCCTCGCTGAAGCATCGGTTTGAAACGCAGCGTCAGCGGGAAAGGTACTTTGGCTGAAAGAAAATCCAAGGTCAGACATCCTGTCAAGGGGAAAACAGTAGGCCTAACATCACGAGAAATAGCCGACTTGAAGCACACAGGCAACAAGTGGCCCACTCCATCGTCTCTACCTACACACCCGGTGACTCCAGTGTTTGGAAACAGGCCGGTTCAACTACATCCACTACATGAGACAGGACTATCAATATGTGACCCGTCGTTCAAGCCAAAGTCAATGAAGTGGCTTACATATGATATTCAGTGCATCACTTTGCAGCCTCAAACGTAGCAGGAGTGTAGTAGCAAAAGTAGCAATGTGTTTCCCAAAATTTGGCCATATTTTTCAATCTTTCATTACTTTTCAATTTTGATTAATATTTCAATTTTTCGAAATTTTCACAACTTCCGATAGGCCCGAATATTTCAATTTTGCTACCATGCGATTCATTTTTTCATTTGCAAAATTTGCGGTTTGCATATCTAAGCACAAAGCCAAGTGCATCGTTTAGCACCCATTTCCTGGAGGTTTAAACCTGCAGTCAGGTGGCGTTTTAGGTCGAAAGCCTTACAGAAGTCCACTGCACAGATGTCGACGAAAGAGCTGCCTTTTTCGAGCCACTGAAGGACGCAGTCAAACATATATACTAGGTGGATTCTGGTACTATACTTGGGAAGCCGATAATACTGAAATTTATCAATAAGCCAGTGAATTTGACGCAGAAGCAACTTGCGTGTAAAGGCCTCCCTTACTTTTGTCAAAGAAGGTGTGAGCGATACCAGGCGGAGATGGTCGCGCTCCACTTTTCTGGATAACCCTAATGTGGGCCCTTTTCCATAGTGACGGGAAAGAGCTAGTAGCAAAACACTCGTTTATGATGAAGGACGGCGGCAGTGCTACAGATGCTGCATATTCGCGCAGCAATTTGACATGTAACTCACCGGACGATGATCCCGACGAAAAATATTCGAGCATTATTTGTGTGGAGTTATAAGTTTTAGTAGCACACAGTGGTAACTGGTGCCACTCCATGCTACTAGCAAAACTGGATGCTACTGTAGCAGGACTGGATGCTACTGGAGACTACTGCTTAAGATTAGCCCAGTCTGAGGCAAGTGCAATCAAAGTACTCCATACTACTACATATCAATAGGCTACACGCAACTTTTTCGTACAACTACCATACAACTACACAGTCTAAACAAATTTCATCCGGTATATATATCTGATTAAGTTTCCGCAGTTCCGTGTTAACGCGAATTCAGCGACAGTGATGTCGCTCTTAGGCTCGCATTTTTCAAGCACAGTGGCCTTTTTTTCCGGCGTTACGGTCAGATAAGTAGTACAGATTTTAGTGAAGTACTCATTCACTTTTTTTTTCTGTACTTAGTAAAGTACAATCTGACACTGGACTTACTTGTAATGAAACCAGAGAAGGTCCAGTTAATCCACCCACCAATGACTATCATTGGCAATACATTTGTCATGTTTCCTTTCATCATTTCTGTCATTGCTCCTGGATCCATCATTGGGTTTGCAACGGCCGCTACTCGTTTCTGTGTTTTAAAATATCCACTTTCTTCGTTATTGAAGTAATTCTTCCTCATCAAGAAGCCATTCCTTGATATGAACCGGCCATTTTCTCTCAACATTCTTGCTCTGATCATTACTTGACTAAAAGAACAAAAAATACTAGTTATTCGGAAGAAAAATTCAGTTTCTAGTGATTAGTTTTTCCTGGGTTCAGCAAACGCTAACATGCTGCTGAAAGATTCTGTTGAGCTGGACCACAAGCACGAACGGATCTTCGTTCATGTTAAGCGGACAGTAGGCTATATAGTCTTCTATATGCAATAAAAAGGCGGTAGCCTACGCTTCACTACAAATTTTGGCAAAACATTCCTGAATTTGACTCCATTTACTTTACGGGACAGCAGCTAAACTAATTAGCAGATTCTGAATTTGCCACACTATTCAAAAGTAAAACTCCTGCTATAGGGGTATAGTACCTGGTTGGTACTAGTCTCCGAAGCCGCGCCGAATTTAAATTCGAAACACAGTGAAAAACACATGCTTCAACTCCTTCGTGTCACTCGTCCCCCAGTGGCAGCTAACAAACACCACCACCTCACTGTTTCGCGACACCCCACCCTGGGAAATGCTCCCATCTGAAGTGAGACGGCAACTCATCCCGTTCAAAAAAAGAAGGCTATGGTGAAGCCCAGGTTCAACAGATTTTCCTCAGTCGGATGCCGGACACGTATCATGGAGAAACAGGCAGGGGCCGCTACATTCATACCCCAATTCAACATGAAAATCGCCATAAAGCTAAGCAACGGGGACTCAATCCTCACAGCCGAACTTGCAGCCATCAACAAGGCCCTTGACGTCATCTTAAAGAAACCCCCGTCTCAATGAAAGCCGTCGTCCTGACAGACTCAAAATCAGCACTCCACCTTATAGGAAACATCCACAAGGCCAGCGAAGATACAGACATTCATTCATTCATTCATTTATTTATTTCCCTCAAAGAATATAATAATGAGGAGTACTAAAATAAATTTAAAAAACACTGTTACAAATAACTTTCATAACAATAAATAACAATTGACGTACATTAAACAAAGCACTGTACTTACTTAACTATTAGCTTTTTAGCGAAAAACGGAAACAGATTCTTCAGAATCAGAATATTATTAGCTTTAGCTACAAAATTATCAAATTTCTGCTGAATTGCCAGGGCAGGATCTTTAACTGAAAGTGAATTAATTAGAGGTGTATTTCTAGCAAATAAAGGGTATCCAAGCAAACATAAGAAAGACGAGAACTATCATCCGAAGCCTCCGAGAATCGAACATCGAGTGCGTGTTTCATCATATCCCGAGCCATAAAGGAATAAAGGGAAACCAGGTAGCGGACAAGCTGGCTGGCTCAGTTGTTAGTTCCCAGACGTCAACACCATTAACCCTCAAAACGTTTCGAGATGTCCTCAGGCAAAGAGCCCCACCAAAACAAAATGAAACTTTTGAAGTCGCCATTCAAAAGGCGCGAAGAGTCATGCCTGTACTATCGCCTAAAGGCCTCAACCATCCTGCTGAACAAAACATTGTTCGAGTCCACACCCCCAGCCGCAGGCGATGCCATCAAAAAGAAGAAACAGCCCAACACATCCTCTTCGACTGCCCGTCAAGCGCCGTTGAAAATCGAAAACTCTGAGCAATCTGCCGAAAGTTAAAACTACCTTGCAACTTGCAACAAATCGCTGAAGCCCCCCCCCCCCCCCACCCCCGATACGAAAAGAAGTGACGATATATAAACAGATGTCCAAAATTATTATATCGCACGACGTTCAACAGTAATCAGGCCAGAAGAAGAAAAGAAAGGTAGAAAGGGATTGGCTCCAAGCCAGACCCAAAGCCCCTTTTGATGTTGAAGGACGGAATCTCGGGCGGCGGTGACGCGCCCAAGGAAGCTTATCGGCGGCGCGCAAAAAATTTATTGGCATCGCGACGAAAATTTATCGGAGTTTGCTCTTTTTTTCTTTTTCTTTTTAGCACTTTTAAGGTATTTTTTGCAATTTTCCAGCTAATTTCTTAAATTATTTCAAGAAAATCGTCAGCGTTGTATGTTATTATTGTATTATGGCATTAGCGTTCGGTCAAGTAACATATTGCGATCGTATTGGTGTCTTACTCTGTCTCACTTTTGCTAGTTCGGGCACTTCCATGTAAGCTAAGACGAGGAAACTTGACAAGATTCTGAAGGATTCGGCTGAATGTCCAGTGAAACCATGTCGTCGCGGATTAACCGATCATTCATGTGGGGGTGGAGGAGGGGGAACACGGAATAGCGCAACCTGCATGACCCGAGTCGAAATAAACTTTAGGTTTTGTCAGAGCAAAAAGATACAATGACGACGGGGGGGGGGGGACTTTTGGAACATACAGGGGACCAAAGGAATGTAGGAACTGGGATGAAACTTGGACAATATAAAGATCATGGGTCCCAGATGTGTGATTACGGGGAGTTGGAAGGGGTGCAGGTTAAATTGTTCCGGAAGTACTCCGATTCGAGGGAAGCTTGGTGTCTTATATGAAGGAATGCCCTATAAGATGGGACATTTCATTTTTCTGACACTTTCCGGGTGGACGGGGAGGCCCGGCAATTATTGCACATGTGCAGGTACCAACTTTATCATACAAAGGTCATGGGTACTACAGATTTTAGTTTGAGGCGCAGACCGGATCCGGCCTAGGTGAGAGAAGTTTGGCGTCACAAAAATTTTCCGGATGTTCTCCGATTCAAGAGAAACTTGTTTGGTAGTAAGTGCCGTAGATACAAAATTCGCAGGTCCGAATCGCATCCGATTACGTTGGTGGGACGGAGGGGGAGGCTTGGTATCCTGCATAGGGACCAAATGGCTGGAGGGAATGGGATGAAACTTAGTCATGTGTCCAAGATCCGGAAGTGCTTCCACTCGAGTAAAACTCCTGGTTGATAGGAGCAAATGCCCTAGATCTGATACTTGTGTGTCCAACTCGCATGTGGACTTGGAGGGGGGGGCAGGATTTTTTTGGTCTCCATAGGGACGAAAAGGAGAAAGTGATGAAACTTGGATGGTACTAAAGTCATGGACGAGATGTACCATCTCAGGTCTGGGCCAGATACCACCAAATACTACGTAGATGGAGGTGGAATACAATTCAAGTGAGTTTACCATGACAAATCAGCTGGTTTATTTGTCACGGTACTATAGCCCCTTGTATAAAATTCAATCTACATAATACCTATCTAGTCCTGTGAAATAGGGATCTGGGGTGTTTAGATAGATTTGTCTTTGGCGGGATCACTGTTCCTATGGTTTGCTTCTTCGGGACTATTATAGTGGTTTGCGAGCTGTGTTCAAAAGTGCCGCTGTACCTCAGTGGCAGAGCAATGGCCTTGAAAGTCAGAGGTCCTGGGTCCAAATCCCGGTTGAAGAGCATTTTAGTCTCTCAGTTGACCACTTATAAACGGATAGACCTCTTCGGGATAGATGAAAGTTGGCGGAAATTTTTCAGAAATATCCATGAAACTTGATGGGTTTTAGATGCAAATGCTCTAGATGTAACATTTATGTGTCTTTATCAGATAGAAACTTAGTGGAGGATTTTGTCGAGGGGAGTGGAGGATTTTGCTACTTTACTATAACAAAATTTGTGAAATGGGGAATCCCCAGTACTCGAGGGAATTCCTAGGGAATTTCGAATGTCAGCAATGGAGAGGATTTCAAGAGAATTAAAAGTTTTCAACGTTTGGTGAAATGGCGCTACTGGTCGCAAATAATGGCAAGTTTCACTGCCCTAGCTTGTCCGGAAGTGTCTGAACTAGAAAACTTTGGACAGAGGGATGGACCGACAGGAAGTACGGCCACTATGCATCACTTTGTTTACACGTCACATTTTCAGTAATAAATAATAGTCCTGCACTGCCAGCTTTGACAAAAGTGATCAAAACTTCCCTCCTTATTTCAAATCTGGTTCATCATTACAAGTTCATGAATAATCACAGGAATTTAAAATCTGTTTTTCTAAGAACCATCGAAAGAAGGATCGCCACCCAGCTGCCCAGAACATCTGTCAAAAATCACTGAAAAACTCTTCATCAAGTCTGAAAAGAGGAGTGCCTTTCTGGCATTTTTGATCTGAATTCTGAGTTCTCTGTTCTCGCTTCTGAATTCTCTATTCTCGTACAAATTACAATTTTTGCTCCTCTGGCTTCTCCATTCTCGCTTTTGACAAAAACACTAATTTGGCAGCTTGTCCGCAACCCAGTATAAACATCTATGCATATTGAACATCGGAGCAACTTCTGGATTCTGCAGAATCAGGAGTCTTTCCCTGTTCTCAATTCTGACAAAAACACAAGAAATTTAGCTTCATCTGGATAGTCCAAAAATGCGAAATAGGAGGATTGCAAGGAGAACCGCAAGGAGGATTCTGATCAAAAATGCAACTAATGCTGACCAAAATAAAGATAATCACAAGAACTCTCTATCTATCAGGATATATTAGTTGCACTTCTGACTGAAGTTATCTTCAAACTCAAGGCTCTTTTATGCACTTCTGATTGAAGTCTGAAGTTATCTTCAAACAAGGGTCTTTTTTTAAATACTATTTTGTTTACTGGTCACAGTTTCTTTGTCCTCTAACTCTGGACCATCACAACTTAGTGAGCTAGCCAGCTCGAAGTTTGCCTGAGATGTTGACACAAACAAATAATTACACCGACAGGGAACTTTGATGGCACTTGAAAATTGAAATAGAAATTAAGCAACCAGCTAGCAGCTGGCTAGGCCAACAGCAAACAAAACTTTGAACAAAATGCAACAACTGACATTGTCAGTTTTTCCTTCCAAGGTTGCTGGAAGTTGTGGAAATGACAAACATAAACAGAAGTTATTCTCTCTAGGAGTCTTCAAGGAAGTAGGTTAGTCCTATTTTTTGGGGCACTGTCTAGGAAACCGGGAGCCGTACTTT
The DNA here is from genome assembly GCA_023053575.1 of Branchinecta lynchi. Taxonomy (NCBI): domain Eukaryota; kingdom Metazoa; phylum Arthropoda; class Branchiopoda; order Anostraca; family Branchinectidae; genus Branchinecta; species Branchinecta lynchi. Next base: position 11,401,592 of record JAKZAP010000014.1, read on the forward strand.
ATGTCCCATGGGCTGCGGAACTGGTAGTTCTCACGGAAACCAAACCATATGAGCTGCGATTCCGGGATCTGATGTCATTGACTTACGGAAACTTGTATGTGCTGGCTCGCATTCCGGTAGTAAGTGGAAATAGCTCACAGCAACTTCATCGCACCAGCTCTCGTCCGGTAGTTTCACGGAATTGTGTACTCAGAAGCTAGGAAGCCGGTAGTTCATACCGGAAACTATACAATTGGAGCTTGTGCTCCGGTAGTGTCTACGTGGAATATAGAACTCACAGAATAGTTTGGATGAGAGCTATGATACCGGGATTTTCACTGACTTAGAGAAAATAACATGGAGCAAATTTTTCCTATCGGAACCCATATATTGAGGGCTAAGGTACCGGTAGCAATAACTATTTGATTGAAAATGACCAGCTCACGGACACAGATGGCTATGGGCTGGGGTTCCGGTAGTCCAAAAATTTAAATTACAACTCACAGAGGCCTGTCAATATGAACTTTTGAGTCCGGTACAGCTCATGGAATCCAACTTCAATGAGTTTTTAATTTTGGCACTACCGGAACCCTAGCCCGCAGGAGTTGGGTTCCATGAGTTAAAAATATTCACTTCCGGTTTCCTAGTCTGCACTGACATGCGTCTGTGAGTTCAAATTTTTTTTGTTGCACTACCGGAGCCCTAGCCCATAGCCATCTGTGTCCGTGAGCTGGTCATTTTCATCAAATAGTTATTGCTACCGGTACCTTAGCTCTCAATATATGGGTTCCAGTAGTAAAAATTTGTCCCATGTTATTTTCTTTAAGTCAGTGAAAATCCCGGGATCCCAGCTCTCATCCAAACTAATCCGTGAGTTCTATATTCTACGTAGACACTACCGGAACACAAGCTCCAATTGTACAGTTTCCGGTATGAACTACCGGCTCCCTAGCTTCTAAGTAACCAGCTTGAAGTTTTCGCCCACCGCCCAACCACCCGAAAACGCCCAATACCAAATTATAGGGCATTTGGCAGTAATGTGTGGCAGTGCTTAAAATGGCAAAGAATTTTTTTTAGAAATATCCACCAAATCAACGCCCACATTAAAATCTGTGAAAAGTCCAATGACCTCACAAAGTCTGGGCATTGGGCGGTATGGGCGGCAGTTCTTGTAACGCCCAGGCTAAAAATGGAGAAACGCCCACCAAATCACCGCCCACATTAAAATTCACGAAAATTCAGATGAGCTGATTTTGTCCAGGCATTGGGTTGTTAGGGCGACAGTGCTTAAACTCAGGTTAGAAGTGGACAATACCCACCAAATCACCGCCCGCCTTACAGTCTGCGAAATTTTGGATTTGCTAAGTATGTACGGGTGCTGGGTGGTAAGGGCGGCAGTTCCTGAAATGCTCAAGCAAAAACGGAGAAACGCCCATCAAATTACCGCACACGATCAGATTCAAGAAAAGTCAAATGAGGTAAATATGTCCAAGTGTGGGGCGGTAAGCGTGGTAGTGCTTAAACGCCCAGGCGAAAAATGGAGAAATGTCCACCGCATCAACTCCCATGTTAAGTTTGGCGAAAATTCAAATGAGCTAGCAATGTCCAGGCTGGTTGGTAAGGTTGGCAACAGCGCTTAAATCGCCCAGGCAAGACATGGTGAACATCCGCCAAATCACTGACCGCATTACAACTCTCGAAATTTTGGGTTAGCTAAGTATGTACGGGCGCTGGGCGGTAAGGGCGGCAGTGCTTGAAACGCCCACGCAAAAAAGGAGAAACGCGCATTAAATCACCGCCCACTTTGAATTTGGCGAAAATTCGGATGAGCCAACAATGTCCAGGCATTGGTTGGTAAGGGCGACAGTGCTTAAACCACTCAGGCAAGAGATGATGAAACCTCCACCAAATCACCGCCCACGTTAAAATTCGCGAAAAGTCGAATGAGTCAACTATTTCTGGGCGTTGGGAGGTAAGGGCGGCAGTACCTGAAACGCCCAGTCAAAAAGTGGAGAAGCTCCCATTAAATCACCGCCCACATTAAAATTCACGAAAATTCGGATGACTGGATGACATTCGGATGGCCAAAGAACTCTTTTTTAGAAATGTCCACCAAATCAACACCCTCATTAAAATTTGTGAAAAGTCAAATGACCTAATAAAGTCTGGGCATTGGGCGGTAAGGGCGGCAGTGCTTGTAAGGCCCAGGCTAAAAATGGAGAAACGCCCACCAAACCACCGCCCACATAAAACTTCACAAAATTCAGATGAGCTGATTTTGTCCAGGTGTTGGGTAGTAAGGGCGGTAAGGGCGGCAGTACCTGAAACGCCCAGTCAAAAAGTGGAGAAGCTCCCATTAAATCACCGCCCACATAAAAATTCACGAAAACTCGGATGACCTTCGGATGGCCAAAGATCTTTTTTTTAGAAATGTCCACCAAATCAACACCCACATTAGAATTTGTGAAAAGTCAAATGTCCTAATAAAGTATGGGCATTGGGCGGTAAGGGTGGCAGTGCTTGTAACGCCCAGGCTAAAAATGGAGAAACGCCCACCAAACCACCGCCCACATAAAAATTCACGAAAATTCGAATGAGTCAACGATGTCCAGGCGTTGGTTGGTAAGGGCGACAGTGGTTAAACCGCTCAGGCAAGACATGATGAAACCTCCACCAAATCACAACCCACATTAAAATTCGCGAAAAGTCGAATGAGTCAGCTATTTCTGGGCGTTGGGAGGTAAGGGCGGCAGTACCTGAAACGCCCAGTCAAAAAGTGGAGAAGCTCCCATTAAATCACCGCCCACATTAAAATTCACGAAAATTCGGATGACTGGATGACCTTCGGATGGCCTAAGAACTCTTTTTTAGAAATGTCCACCAAATCAACACCCTCATTAAAATTTGTGAAAAGTCAAATGACCTAATAAAGTCTGGGCATTGGGCGGTAAGGGCGGCAGTGCTTGTAACGCCCAGGCTAAAAATGGAGAAACGCCCACCAAACCACCGCCCACATAAAAATTCACGAAATTCAGATGAGCTGATTTTGTCCAGGTGTTGGGTAGTAAGGGCGACAGTGCTTAAAGTGCACAGGTTAGAAGTGAACAATATCCACCAAATCACTGGCCACTTTACAGTCATAGGGTAAGGGCGGCAGTTCCTGAAACGCTCAAACATAAAACCGAGAAAGGCCCATCAAATTATCACACACATTCAGATTCACGAAAAGTTAAATGGGGTAAAGGTGTCCAAGCGTGGGGCGGTAAGCGTGGCAGTGCTTAAACGCCAAGGCGCAAAAAGGGATAAATGTTCACCGAATCAGCGCCCATGTTAAGTTTGGCAAACATTCAAATGAGCTAGCGATGTCCAGGCGTTGGTTGGCAACAGTGCTTAAATCGACCAGGCAAGACATGGTGAAGGTCCACAGAATCACTGACCACATTCAAGTTCTCGAAAAGAGGAACACCCACCCGCGATAGAATTTGTGACCTTCAATTTGGCGAGAAATGGAAAAAATAAACCACCAAATCCCCGCCCCTGTTACAGTTTGCAAAATTTTGAATATCTATGTGTAGAGGCTTTGTGCGGTAAGCCTGTCTGTGCTTAAAACTCCCAGGCAAAAAAATGGCAAAATGTCCCCATTAATTTAACATTATAATTAATATCCCCGTTAGTCACTGCCCACGTTGGATTTGGGAAAAATTCAAATGAGCCAACAATGTCCTGGCGTTGGTTGGTAAGGGCAACAGTGCTTAAACCGCTCAGGCAAGAGATGATGAAACCTCCAACAAATCATCTTAATACATTCGACGAAAAGTCGAATGAGTACTGAGTCGGTACCGCCCAGCCCCCGTACATACTTGGCTAATCCGAAATTGTAAAGTGGGCGGTGACTAACGGGGACGTTAATTATAACGTTTGAGAATGGGTACATTTTGCCATTTTTTGCCTGGGAGTTTTAAGCACAGACAGGCTTACCGCAGAAAGCCCTTATACAAATAGATATTCGAAATATTGCGAACTGTAATGTGGGCGGAGATTTGGTGGATTTTGTTTCCATTTCTTGCCAAATTGAATTTCGCGAATTTTACCACTGGCGGTGATTTGGTGGGTGTTCCTCCATTTTTTGCCTTGGCTATCAATGTGTGCCACCCAACACCCAAATTTAGTTAGCTTATTTGAATTTTTGGAAATTTTAAAGTGGTTGGTGATTCGGTGGATGTTTTCCATTCTTAACTTGGGCAATTCAAACTAAGTCGATCTTACAACCCAAAGCCCGGAGATAATCAGGTCATTCGAATTTTCGTGAATTTTAATGTGGGCGGTGACTTAATGGGAGCTTCTCCACTTTTTGTCTGGGCGTTTCAGGTACTGCCGCCCTTACCGCCCAACGCCCAGAACCAGACTTTATTAGGTCATTTGACTTTTCACAAATTTCACTGTGGGTGTTGATTTGGTGGACATTTCTAAAAAAAGTTCTTTGGCATTTTAAGCACTGCCACCCATTACCACCCAACGCCCCATAATTTGGTGTTGGGCGTTTTTGGGTGGTCGGGCGGTGGGCGAAAACTTCAAGCTGGTTCTAAGTACACAACTCTGTGAGACTACCGGACGAGAAGCTGGTGCGATGAAGTTTGTGTGAGCTATTTCCACTTACTACCGGAACGCGAGCCAGCACATACAAGTTTCCGTTAGTCAATGACGTCAGATCCCGGAATCGTAGCTCATCTGGTTTGGTTTCCGTGAGAACTACCGGTTCCGTAGCCCATGGGACATAATATACGGCTCCCGGTTCCATAGACAGTGCCATTTTTGTGTTACCTGTCCTGAATTTGCTGTGCATCAACTTTCTTTGGTGAAGAAATGAGAAGGGAAACATAGTGACGCACGACACCGACAAGGAAAGTGATTAGGACAATGGGTAAAAATACCCATATCCTGATATTAGTGTCCAACTGAACTTCATCCATTTTTCACTGAGAGAAATGGACAATTTATTATTTTCGACTCCTTCTTCAACACCATGGACGGCTGACAAGCGGCGTTCGGGAAGACATCTGCAGAGTTTCACGAACGTCGAGCGAGCTAGATGGCCTGGTAAACGTAACACATGGTTTTGCACATTCTAGTTCTATACGTTCAATCACTCGCGTCAACGGAACTATCTCTGTAGCCGTAATTGGACTGAACTCTAACAGAGTACCATTTCCACGAGTTTGATGTTTTTCCAAAACACTTGTACGATTGGCTACCACACTGTCAGAAGTCACAAGTTTCATAACAGATAACACAAGGATGCCCGGTTTCAACAGACAGGGGCGTCGTAAGGGGGGTAAACGTGGTACCACTTCCCCTCGAAGAAAGAAAAAAGCTAAAACGGGCGCTCGCAGAGCGCCCGACCACACAAATTTAGCTAAAACGGGCGCTCTGCGAGTGCCCGACCACGAAAATTCAGGTCATCCAGGCGGTCACCCAGAAAAGCTAAATGGGGGGCTGGCAGTGCGCCTGGAAAAGTCAGTAAGACTGCTTATTAAGGCGTCGGCCATTCTGGGTTCTCGAGCGTCTGAATTGCATTCTCAGACGCACGTTTCGAATGCCAGGCTATTTCTAGTCGTTTAGATACGAAGAGGTTTTTTCATCATATTTTGTCAGAATGAGAATCATCATCATCCAAATCATCAAGCCATTGGGAGCAACATCAGCGTCGTTCCCTTTCGGCCTCTCTTCTTGGCTCGGTGGCCTGCGTCGTCTGCACGTTTTTTCTTCTTCGTTGGGCATATGTCTGCTTGGGTCAGACGGGATCTAGCTGGCTTCTCTCTCCTGTAGGATCTTGATCATCTGGTGGAAAAGTTCTTTCTCCTCCAACTTCCGAAGTGGTGCTAGGTTGATAGCGCTTAAAGACGGTTGTATCCTTAGTCTCCGGCACGTGGTCCTCAATTTGGCTGTTTGGTTGTCTCCTTTGCAGTCGAATAGAACATGTTGCACATCTTCTTCCACCTGATGGCATGTTCTGCAGTGTGGAGTGCTGTGGAGTCCCCATTCAAACAGCGTTTTGTTTAGAAGCAGAGTCTCAGTCTTAAGCCTGTAGTACGTGACGCACTGATGACGTGTTTTAAAGGGTGACGGGTGTAACTGCATTTTCTTCGTGGAGATACGGTTTCGCATGATGTCTCTCATAGTTTGCAGTTGGGATTGAGCTGGGTTGTCCGCTGCTTTACTAGCCAAGGCGTCCGCTTCTTCGTTGTGATGGATTCCCTTGTGGCTCGGGATATGTTGAAACTTGCAGCTGATGTTTTGATCTTCGAGGAGTTGAAGGAGATTTCTGATGTTCTTGAGGTCTGTGTCTTCACTTGCCGAGTTTATTTTGTGTAGTAGTTGTAGTGATGATCGGGAGTCCGACAGGATCACCACTTCTCTCGACTCCGGAGGCATTTGGGTAACCACTTCCAGTGATTTTTCGATTGCCGCTAACTCAGCTGTGAGGATGGATGTGCCTTCAGGGAGGCGAATGGCAATATTCAACTTGTACTCGGGAATGCAGGCTGCCGCCCCTGCCTTCTTGCCTTTCACTGAACCATCTGTGTATATTTGTAGGTGGTTGGCGAAACGGGTCGACATTTCGTACTTGAAAATTTGGTTTACTGTATCCGTAGAATAGTGGGATTTGTCCAACGGGATCAGCTGGTCTTGCACTATAGGTTGGGCCATTGTCCATGGAGGAGATTCTGAAAATGGATGTGCTTCTGCTTTCGTTGCCTTCCACTCAGGTACTTCCGCGACGAATTTTGACCATGATGATTTTGTGGTGCTCTGTAGGCCCGTATTGCCGAATGTCTTTTCGTATACCGCGTGTTTTTGACCATAGCACTGGATTTTCGTGAAGTACTTTATGCGTAGCATTTTTCCTCGTTCACTTAGGGTGGGCAGCCCAGCAATTTCGCGAAGCTTCTGGACGGGGGTATGTTTGTGGAGCCCCAGGGCGATCCTAATTGCCATATTTTGGACTGTCTCTAGTGTCTTCATGTGGGATTCCGGTCCGGCTTCAATAAGTTGGAGGGCATATTCGATTTTTCCTCTCACATATGTTTTGTAGAAGTCCAAAAGTGTCTTTGGCGCCGAGCCCCACCTGGTTCCGGCCAGTCGTTTCATCATCTGGATCCTGTTTACTGCCGCTGTCCTTATATTGTGTACCTGCCTCTGTAGGGTGAACCTTTTCTCCAGGGTTACTCCGAGTAGAGTTACTTCGTCTTCATACGCTAATCGGCTGCCATCTATCTCTAGTTCGGGGAGGGTTTGCAACTTCCTGCTATGAAAAACTATGGCCTTTGATTTCCCCGCTGAAATCGGGAGGCCAAAAGATTTGGAGAACTGGTTGACGTCATCGACTGATTGTTGGACTGCTTTACGTGACCGACAGAAGACAAATCTTGAATTTCCCCCTGCAGCACACAGTTTTAACCTAAGTTTTACCACGATCTGTTGTCTACTAGTATCTCTCGGTATTCAAGTAAAAATCAGGCTGATTTTGCTTGTGGCGTACCTTTCCAATAATTTGTTAGTTTCATGTAAAGAACCTTTGTATTTTAGTAGAAAAGCATTTAACGATAATAATTTTTCTCCAGTCCGACGTTAAAAAATAAATCGGCTTCGTGATCAATGAGAGAAGATTAAATGACGGGTCTGATTATTGCAACACGTCATTTGATTTTTAGTTTGAAAATTCTGAACAAGTCAACTCCATTTCAGTAATTTTTTTTTCTAGATGATCAGTACTTCTTTTTTTGGAAAGGCTCGAACTGAAGCAAATTATCGGACTTCTAGCTAAATGTCTCACATTTTTCTGGAACCGTCGTGAACAAAGACAGACGGGCAGATGCTGCTAAGTGGCCCTTACCTTCATTTGGGATCCGAAAAGCCAGTCTGATTATACAGGATTCCACAGACTTTGCCTGCGGCGCCTTTCATAGTAGACTCTATTTACTGGAAAGTTGCGTCATTTCATTTTGATTTTAAGCTTGAAATTTTGGGGGCTTGGGCCGCATTAAAAGCTATATAGGTTTTGTTGCGGGGTAAGTAGTGTTTTGCCCCCCAAAAAGTCATGGCCTACTTAAAAAAATTCGCCTGCGGCGCTCATTTTCGTTCTGTCTGATATACAGTTTTACGGATATAGTGCTGTTTCTTGGCTATTGTTTCTAACTGGTATGAGTCTTGGGCGTCCGGACATCTACCAGTCGTATATTCTAAGATACTCACCTCCCACGCCCGAGCCCTTCAAACCGCTTCTGAGCTCGGAGATGCAACTAGAATTATAATCTTCAGTCTTCAACGCTAGTAGTTATCACGAGTTTTATTGTCACATATAAGACGAAAAGTTGAACCCCCCCCTCTAAGACGAAAAGTTGACCCCCCCCCCCCCCCCCCCCCCCGAGTTTTGGCTAGCGACGCCCCTGTCAACAGATAACACTTGAGATGTAATCTGTGTGGTGACAAACGTTTTACAAAACAAGCATTGCCAGGAAGAACCGAAAAAAAACCCAAAAGCATCTGCTGAATTTTTCGATATCGTGACGACAAACAAAAGTCAGCGGATTGTTTTCCGGCTCATCCTGGCCTGGCAATGCTTGTTATGCATAACATTTCATGCATAATGTTTGTCGCGACAACAGATTACAGCCCACGTGTGTTTGTTGAAACCGCGCATCTTTGTGTTATCTATTATGAAACTTCCGACAGTGCAGCCCACAGCTCGGTATTCTCCGAAATCCCTAGACGAGTTCTTCCAATCCGATCAACCGGATATTTTTCGAAATCCCTATACGACTGCTGACAATCCGACTAGCTGGATAATTCCACGAATCCCGAGGAGAATGATAATATTCAACTACTTGGGTTGATGCTAAAGAGCTAGGGTAGTTAGGTTCTGTTCGTAGATGGGTCTAGTACCTCGCAACCTTCTGGGTACGAGGCTTAAAAACTCAGCCCCTTGGTCACCAAATTAGTATGCATCTGGTGTTCCCGAGGATCTATTCAATGAACAACTCTTGCGGACTGCAAGCATCTGCTGAATTTTCCGATATCACAACGACAAATGAAAAGTCAGCATGTGCTTTTTGGCGGTTTTTCGACTCTTCCTGGCAATGTTTATTACGCATTTCACGTTTGTCACGACAACAGATAACATCCATCCGTTGCTTGCTGTTGCGTCTGTTACAATACTTCTCACAGTGCAGGAATTTCGCTGACATAGAAATTACACGGAACAGGTCAACTTTTTTTCAGCTTCGAATGCAGAACTTGGACGAAAATCCCCTCTACGCAGCTAGTTTTCTCATTTCTAGGTGTCGCCTGACCACTGTGGTTCAACTATATCGTAGGCAGGAAGTCATATCTAACATTCAAATGTAATGTTTATAACGTTACAGATTCACTTGGAGTACAGACATATGCTTCTTAAGACATGACAAATTACTACGTACCCATCCGATTACTCTGGTAAGTCATTTACTTGAGAGTCAAACTATTCCTCGAGCTCAAAGCTAACTGCGACTAATGGCAGCAGGTCCTTTTTGTCTCTTAAGAATATCTGGGTTGCTGTTTCGGGTTCTCACGGGACCATCTATCCAAAACCGTACCGTCCGAAGTTGAATAGCCGTACAAGTAAAATACATCATACATCTAAAGCTGTACAAAAGCACTGAGTTCGAAACTTCTAGAAATTCCTCCCTCGGCCGCCCCAACCACCGCGACCGAAATCACGCCCTCTATCTCCACCAAAGCCGCCACCCCCTCTAGGAGCACCCCATGATGAGCCACGATTTCCGCCACTGAAACCACGACCACCTCCAAATCCTCCATCGCCACCTCCGAAACCACGCCCACCGCCATAGTTGCCCCGCCCACCATAACTACCACCACCCCCATAATTTCCGCCGCTACCGCCATAATTGCCACCCCCTCGTCCACCAGAAAATCCATTACCACCTGAATAGTCACCCCCGAAGTTTCCACGCTTGGGGGTGGATCCCCCGTCCATATCATTAATTGGTCTTTTGGGCGGGCGCGAGCTGTTGAAAGCTCCACCATAGTAGCTACCCCTTCCCCTACCACCGCCGGAGGGTTTTGGCTCCGCCATCCCTTCTCGACCAACGGAGAAATCGCATAGCATTTTAACGATGTTAACCAGATCCCGGTCTTGATCGCTGAGGGTGGTAACATACTCGGGGTTTTCGGCAACTTGCATGATGAGGTCTTCCACGCAAGGACGGAGTGCGACTATCTTTGCGGCCACGGCCGGATCCATGTCGAGATTAATCCAGTTGTCCATTCGGACCTTCCCCTCGACAAACTCAACTTTCTTAGAGGCAAAAATGAGGAGCTGCAGTGGCGAGACCATTGTCATCTGCTTGCATGAAACAGCACGCGTTCGAATCTTTTCTCCGAATATAAAGAACGGAGAGGCGAAGTTCAGCTCATATAGGCTGCAGTTGACAGACGACTTGTGAACCAAGGCCACTTTCGATTCTGTGGTCAAAACCTTCCGTTTCTCTTTGTGGTAGCATACATTGGGATAATGCCCAAAAGCCAGTAAGGAAATCACCACGTCCAGATCTGGGTCGGGACCAAAGTAGGTATACAGCTGTGGGATGAAGCAAATCTCAGGAAAGCCGAACTGCACCATCAATTCCTTCAGCTGGTTCTTGGCCTCCCAGGCGACGCGAAGCGTTGGCACCGAGAGCATTTTATTCTCGCAGAAATTCTCTTCGGCTCGCTCTCCGTTTTGGCGGACTTCTTCCCAGGAATGGAATGCATTCAGTAAAGCAATGTGATCCGAGTTGCGGTCTCCTGCGAACTGCCGCTGTCGCCCGGTCAGCCGCTTTTGATCGACGGAAGTTTGGAATACCTCTGTGGAGGTTGAGTCGGTGGCAGCAATGGTTGCAAGGGCGTCGCCTGCAGGGAAAGCATTTGTTTAACAAGAATAGAATTCACTTTTCTATGCCTAGGTAGAATGCAACCTAGAGGTTGCTTCAGCTGTGTTTATTTTGTTCTTGGTTGCATCCAGTATGATACTCAGTCTGGACGAAACTTGGCAGGCATATCAGGGACCCGGCCAAACTAGCTTAGAAATAGTCACTCCCTGTCCTACCACCGTGAGGGGAGCGTAGGGAGGGGGAATACAGAAACAAGAAATAGCATCTGAAACTTGTGCAGAGCTGAGAACTACTCTACTCCCATCTCCACTCGCAAGGATACGACAAGTTGTCACACGCAACATCCGCTTTTCACACTCGCTGTATAATGTTTGCAGGAGCAGTAAAGAAATGATTCACACTGCGTACATCATCTCATTGACAAAACGCGCGTCACATCAGGCAATCTCCTAGCAATCAAGAGACAACTCTTTGGCGATCTTTTTGCAGTTTTAGAAATCTCCTCGGTTGCCTATTGGGTGAAACGTAGCTACGACTAGAAGTAGATGGTGCTTTGCGCAATCAAGAAAGTTGAAATCTCCTTATTGAAAATAAATGGACTTTCATAAGCGTAGTAATTTATCCATACCAGGAAATGAACAAAAGATACACAAAAGAAGAAGAATAAGATAACTCTAAAGGATTGGTAATGAAAGAGGTAGCCTTATGGACATGAACAGCTCATTATGGGCCCTTAATGCTCCATCGTATTCTTAATTTCTCTCTCTGAAGATCGAAAGTGGTCAGGTGGGAAGGGGCGGATTTCGTCCGGGCATCCCAATTTAACTGAAGCTATGACACGTAATGACAGAAAACTGGGTAGATATCAACATCAGCTGCTAACGTTGGTTATCCTGTGCGTCTACTCAAATCACAGTAGGTACAGTATAAGTAACTTTGAAGGTTTTTATGGCACTTGGCCAAGTGACATATAGCGATCGTAATTTCTGCCCGTCAGTCGGTCCTTTGCTAGTTCGGGCACTTCCAGATAAGCTAGGACGATGAAACTTGGCAGGCATATCAGGGACCAGACCAGATTAAGTTAGAAATAGTAGCTTCCCGGATCCGACCATCTGGAGGGGACTGGAGGGAGGGGGAATCCGAAAAAATTAGGAAAAATGAGATATTTTTAGCTTACGAACGGGTGATCGGATCTTAATGAAACTTGATATATGGAAGGACCGTGTGTCTTGGGCGTTCCATTTTAAATCCAGACAGGATCTGGTGAAACTGGGGGGAGTTGGAGGGGGAAACCGGAAATCTTGGAAAACGCTTAGAGCGGAGAGATCCGGATGAAACTTGGTGGAAAGAACTAACACAAGTCCTAGATACGTAACTGACATAACCGGAACGGATCCGCTCACTTTGGGGGACTTAGGGGGGGGGGGGCCGAATTTCTAATGATCCCGCGAGTTTGGTGCTTCCCGATGTGCTAGGACGATGAAAATTGGCAGGTATGTCAGGGACCAGACCAAATTAGATAGGAAACAGCCACTTCCCCGATCCGACCATCTTGGGGGGAGTATAGGGAGGGGGAAGCCCAAAAATTGAGGTATTTTTAACTTGCGAACGGGTCATCGGATCTTGATGAAAGTTGATATTTAGGATGACCTCCTGTCTCAGACTTCCCACTTTAAATCCGGACCGGATCCGATGACACTGGGGGAGTTGGAGGAGGGAACCGGAAATCTTTAGAAACGCATAGAGTGGATGGATCGGGATGAAACTTGGTGGGAAGAACAAGCGCAAGTCTTAGATATGTCATTGGCATAACCGTTCCGGATCCGGGCACTGCGGGGGTGTTGGGGGGGGAGTCCAAATTTCTACGCGATCCCGGGAGTGATCCGAACAGATTGACTAGAGAATAGTCGTTTCCCCGATCCGATCATCGTGGGGGGAGTGAAAAGTTTAATGAAACTTTTCACGTGGAAAGAGCTATTGCTTCAGATGTTCAGTGTCAAGTCCGGGTCGGGTACGATACCTGTGGGGGCTGGGGGGGGGGGGGAGGACCGAAAAACTCAAGAAACGCTTAAAGCAGAGGGATTGGGACGAAACTTAATAGAGAGAACAAGCATTAGGCCTAGATATTTGACGGAGCATGATGGTTTCGGGGCTCTGTGGGTGGAGCTGGAGGGGTTTTCCTAGAATTCCGGTAATCGCGAGTTAAAACAGTTCAAGATGTACTAAGACAACGAAACCTTGCAGGCATATTATTGACCGGACGACTTGAGAACCTGACACAACATACCCCCGGAAACATCAGTTCCTAGATCCGAGCATTTTTGGGGGAGCGAGGGAAGGGAAATATGGAAATTGACTTCTGCAAATTGCGAACGAGTGGTCTGATTTAAGTGAAACTGAATGGGTGATAAGAATCGATGATCTAGACATTTAAAACATGCGTTCGAACTACATGCGACCACGGTAGGGAGAATTGGGGGGAGGGGGAAACTTTTTCCATGCACAAAAACCAAACGGACGGACCGAATGAGATGTGACAGTGCCGAGTTTATGCGGCCTAGATTTTTGTTTGGCGTCCGGGCAGTATTCGGCCAAGGTAGGGGGGGGGGGGGATACCGGAAATTTGTAGATAGGATATGCTCCGATTTCAGTAGCTACGACGTTTATGTTTCTAAGTCCTCTTCGACCACAGTGGGGGGAGTTGGAGGGAGATTGCCGGAAACTTTGAGGCTCGCATAGGGGTGAAACGAGTGCATGAATTCATATGAAACTTGGAATGTAGAGAAAGCATATAACCTAGATGACATATTTTAGGGTCCGAACCGAATCCGACAACGGTGGTGGTGGCGGGGGGGGGGGGGGGCGGAATTTTCCAAAAATGCTCAAATGAAACTGAATGGATGGAAGAAGATGCTTTAGACGATCCATCTTTGAGTCCGAACCAGATTTGGCCACGGTAGGGGGAGATGGAGGGAGTACCGGAAATCGTGTAGCACGTCTAGGAATCAAACGAGTGGATTTATTGGGCTGAAACTTGGAAGTTTTAAGAGTCACGCGCATTTGCTACTGATAAGCCGAGACGATGCCGGAATTACTCAGAGTTGAGTAAAACTAAATATCCCATTTCTATTTCCGAACCGCATTTTTGGATGGCGGGTGTATTTTGCGACGTTCTCATCTACTTTCTTGTACCGCCTACTCATAACAAGTGCCATATGAACTCATAGCTCTTGTTTTCTCAGAGATTACAACTTCTCGGTTTTCAGCCTCGCCGAGCACCCTTGGTTTTGACAAGAAACACGGAGAAACCTACATAAACCGGTTTTCTAGCCAACCAGCTTATCTTGTTGGGGAGAGGGACCATGCTTTGGTTCCACGAGTACTTCATGATCAGAAAATTCAGTCATGGCACGCGGAAAATGACCAGGAAGAATCGTTGTGTACTTACGCTAAGGCAAAAGAATGCTGGGGGCAAGAAATTTATCTTAAGTGTGGTCTGTCTCATAAGGAACTTGTGTGTTATTTATGAGTATTTATGAGAGGGGATGGTTTATCTCTTGGTAAAAGAAGAAATATTTGGGTAACGTTAGGGTGGAAACTGGTCCCTACTCTTGCCCATGTGTGGATGCGAGAAAGAAAGTATGACTCGTTTTGTGGGAGAATGGGTGGAACTGAACGGGTTGAGACAAGAGTTGCTTGGACTGAGAGCGTCTGGGAGTGAGTGGATTACTAAGAGAAGGAAAGAGAAAAGTTTACAGGCTATTTAACTGTTTGGAAGGTTCCTGCGGATAGGGTTAGCACACAGGGAAAATTCTATATCCTTTTAGTTTTAAATAGGGCAATTTTCATGTTTATCTATATATTTTTTATTTTTCTTGTTTTTGGGGCGATTGCCCTTGTTGGGTTTTATGCATTAAATATCCACCTTAGCTTCCGATCCAATCCGTGTCCAAAAAAACCCTCACCAAGGAGAATCGAAGAATCAAATATTTGAAGGTAACACACACTTCAATTATAGCAGTCGGAAGCGATTTCCTCCTTGGCTCTGGAATTTGAACGCATAACATACAGGTTTCCCCATAGTGACACGAACTTCGCATGATTTTGGTGTACGTGTAGCTTTAATCTTTCATGCAAGGGACGCCTAATTCCTAGAGAAAAAGCCACTTACCCGCATTGAATAGAGTACTAAGAACCAACATCTTCCCTAGCCTGGGTTCGATCGGCAACTTTGCAAGAATCTTGCCAAGGGGCGTGAGCTCTTCATTCTTCGTCAGGCATTTCATTTCTCGCAGAACGACTTCTGCTTCAATAACAGCGTCAATGGGAGGCGGCTCGATCGCCTTACTCAAGAAGACGGAAATTTTGCCGAGTCGAAGCAGCTTGATAGAGAGTGCGATCTCGTGAAGAGGAGTGCGGAAGATCTCAGGGGTGAGATGAGGTTCGAGACTCTGGAACCTAAACAAAAAAAATCTTTAAGCGAGGGTGCAATGCGGGGAAGGTGTGTGAGCGGGTTGTGCCCATTTGTTGACTGAAATGTATTTTTTGCGCGTGAAAATATTGCACTAGTTTAGAACAGTAACGGAGGAAATGACGGAATAATTAGGAACAAATGATTTTGAAACAAAATACAAGTTATGTACGAAAAGTAAGCAAAAATTTACTTTTTTTAGAGAGCAGTCGCGTTTTTGGCCAAGAGAGATAACAGGTTCTGCTATAGAAAAACGCCGGACGCCGTAACCTGACTGGGAAAGGGTGTAGAATAAACTGGGCAAACAAAGAGCAACGGACTCAAAATATTACCCTGCCGACATAATTTTAATGAGTAAATAAAAAAATGCACTGGTTGAGAATTATAAACATCTTCCCACTTCTCTGTCAGCAAAGAATATTTCCGTTAGTGTTGGTAAATGTCAGTTTCTCTTTAAACAGCACCTTGGATGAAAACGAATTTCTTGATTGTGGCAGCGGGATTAGTGTTTGGGATCCCAAAACGTAAGAGGAGGGATACGCCTATGACATCGCAAAAGTTGTCCGTCTGTCCGTACGCCCGTCAGCCCGGTAACTCTCCAAGGGAATGAGATATTTTGATGAAACTTGGTGTGAGCATTCTTTGAGTCAAGGAAAAGGCCTAGTTCGTAGATGAGCTCTGCAGCCCTACATTTAGGGGTGGGGGTTCAAATTAAGGGGAAAACAAAATATTTTTAAACAGCTAATGAGGTAGTCGATTAAGGGGTAAGGAGACATACTGAAAACGATTATGAAAATCCTTTACTCGCCGGACAAGTAGTTCGCCTAGAATCTGGCCAAAACCGGAAAGTTTGTTAAAAGTAAAAGTTTTGTTTGAAGTTGATCAGATGTTCGATTTACGGGTGAGAAGACATGCTGAACAATTATGTGACAATCATTTTCTACCCGGACAAGTAGTTCGCCCGGAATCCGGCTGAAATCGGA
Organism: Branchinecta lynchi; assembly: GCA_023053575.1. Classification (NCBI taxonomy): domain Eukaryota; kingdom Metazoa; phylum Arthropoda; class Branchiopoda; order Anostraca; family Branchinectidae; genus Branchinecta; species Branchinecta lynchi. The sequence continues at coordinate 11,417,953 of JAKZAP010000014.1, forward strand.
AAATTTGTTGTAAGTTAAAGTTTTATTTGAAGTTGATTAGATGTTCGATACAGAGGTAAGGAGATAGGCTGAATTTGTTTTTGAGCTTTATTTTTTTGCCGGCCAAACAGTTCACCCAGAATTCGGGCCGAAACCGGAAATTTGGCGGAAGTAAGGCAGGAAGTCTCGATCAGTTTCGTTAAAATAGATATATCTTATAGGGGTAGACACACATGATAATTATTATTATTATTATTATTATAATATATCCATATCTGAACTTGGTTTTCTCAGATGATTAGCTATTTGGCTTTATCTGTTTCTGAATTTTAATAGTGAAAATATTCAAGGAGACTGGATCTGGCGAAGACAAAACCAATTGTCTGTATTGAGTATTATATTTTTGGGATCCCATCGAAACATTTGTCTCCTTCAGCATGTGACGTACTTAGGGATCGCATATGCATCGTTTTTCAGTCCATAATTGTCAACCATAATGAAGATAGAATTCGTAAGGCATTTCCCCTCCTGCTTCGTCTTCGTAGTCGATCCAAACAAGACCAAAGGTTTCGATGGGCTCCCAAAAATTTAATATTTAATATGGATAAACTGGGACTTGTAGATATCCGGTCTTCCCCAGACTCCTTGAACATTTTTGCTTTATAATTTAGAAACAGATTAAGGCCAATGGCTATTGGTCTGAGAAAAATAAGTTCAGATTTGGATTCAGCATGGGCGAAATTGATAAAAACTTCTACCAAATTTCCATTTTCGGCTGGATTCCAGGCGACCTACTTTCTGGCAAAAAAAATGAAGCTCAAACTCAGTATCGAGCCTCTAATCCTTCAGAAAAAAACTTTCAACTTTTAACAAATTTTCAGGCTTTGACCGGATTCCGGGAAAACTATTTGTCCGGCGAGAAAATAACTTTCGTATACGTAATCCGCATGCCTTCTTACCACTACACCGAGCATCTAATCAACTTCGGATAAAACTTAATTTCCGGTTTCAGCCGGATTTCGGGCGAACTATACGTCCGGATAGAAGATGATTTTCATATATCGAACATCCAATCAACTTCAAATAAACTATAACTTTTAACAAACCTTCCGGTTCGGCCGGATCCCGAGCGAACTACTTGTCCGGCGTGAAAATGATTTGCATGTACGTGTTCAGCATGTCTTATTACGCCTAAATCGACTATCTCATTAGCTCTTCAAAAATACATTGCTCGTCCCTTAATTTGAACCCCCACCCTTATGCATGTACATTTGCGGCTACAACTTGTTCTTTACTTTACTTAAATTACTGTTCCCGCTCAGTACTTTGCACGAATATTTACTAGGTTTGATTTTCATCATTCTTCGCAACGTTCCACGTTAGGCGACGTTAAAATAAGCAAATCTCTTCTATATTTGACGGTGCAAAACGGCCTGATTTTCATGGTTATCCTGACATCAGGTATACCTGGCTTGTACATTTGTAAATAGTCACTGCCTTTACAATAAACGTTATTTAACGCTAGACTGAAGAATTGGCGTGCCAGAGAGGTTTTCCCAACATAATTGGTTAAACTGATAAACTGAAAAACAGATAAACTGAAGTTTATTTTCCAGCTGAGTGGTTTGAGCCTGAAGACGACCCTTGCCTAGAAGGGCCGGTATATAGCTCTAATAGAATGTAGCTGACTTATCTGTTTTGCACCATCAAACATGATTCGCAGTCAGCTTGGGCTGAAGGAATATCTACATCTCTACTGTAACGAGGAGACTATCCCTAACTTACCTAGCTTTGGTGCACAGATAGAAACACTTTCCCGGCCTCACGCGACCAGCTCTTCCCTTCCTCTGCTCCAAGTTACTCTTTGACCCCCAAACAGTCGCATAATTCGTCATATTATTGTGCGATGTGTACATCTTCATCTTTAGTCGGCAGGTGTCAATAACATACACCACATCGTTGATGGTCACCGAAGTTTCAGCTATGTTAGTGGAGAGAATGACTTTGGTGCAGCCAGGAGGGACCGGTTGGAACACCTTGCGCTGGTCCTCGCGAGGGAGCATGGAGTGGAGTGGGAGGATGGAAAAGGCGGGGGAATTGAAGCGAGGGTTGGCCATGAGCTGCCGCAGAAGCATGAAGATCAGGTTCCAGCCTGTAACAAGCAGAAGTTAGGAAAGATCATTAAATCCTCAGGAGCCACTGATGTTGATGATGAATTTTTAACGCACTAGACAGTAAAAGGGAACAAGACCAAAGGTTTCGATGGGATTCCAACAATTTTAATATTTGCTCCCGACAATTCGGTCTTCAACAGACTTCTTTAAGTATTTTTAGTTTTAACATTTAAAAACAGGTTGGTAATAATCGGAGAAGACCAAGTTCGTATTTGATAGTGCAAACCGGATACGGCAGCTGAATTTCAACAAGTTCAGATATCTGTTTTGCGCTGTCAAATATTCAAATATGGATTCAGCATATGGTTTACCCTATAGCCTAAGTCGTATCTCCTTCCTTCCTTACTTCTGCCCAACTTCAGGTTTCGGCCGGACTCCGGACAAACTACTTGTCTGGCAAAAAAATAAAGCTCAAAAACGATTTCAGCATGTCTCCTTACCCCTACATCCAACCTCTAATCAACTTCAGATTAAACTTTTACTTTTAACAAATTTTCCGGTTTCAGCCGGATTCCAAGCGATCTATACATACGGTGAGAAAATGATTGTCATATGCGAATTCAGCATGTCTTCTTACCCGCAAATCGAACATCTTATCAAATTTAAATAAAGCTTCTACTTTTAACAAATTCTCCGGTTTTGCCCCGGATTCCGCCCGAAGTATTTGTCCGACGAGAAAATAGATTTCATATTCGGACTCAGCACATCTCCTTGTCCATAAATCGAACCTCTAACCAACTTCATATTAAACTTTTACTTTTCACAGATTTTCCGGTTTTTGCCGGATGCCGGGTGAACTATTGTCCGGCGAGAAAATAAATTTCATATTCGAATTCAGCATGTCTCCTTACCCCTAAATCAACTATCTCAATAGCTTTCAAAAAATATTTTTTTTAGCCCGTTAATTTGAAACCCCTCCCCCACCCTCGAATATAGGGCTACAGAGCCCATCTTCGAACTTGACCTGTGTTTTGACCCAAAGCATCCTCCCACCAAGTTTCATCAAAATATCTCTATCCCTTCGAGAGTTATCGTGCGGACAGACGGACGGACAATTTTTGCGATGTCATAGGTATCCCTCCACTTACGTTTTGGGATCCCAAAAAGCGCAGTACAAGAAGAAGAAAAGGAAAACTACACCATGCTTTCGATAACGCAGTAAGTAAGTCAGTAAGTAATTTATTTCTGACCCGCCATCTGAAAAGCGGAGCATTTAAAACAAAATAAAAGAATTAAATAAAACACAACAGATACAATACACAGTTTCTCATTCATCGTCCTGAAAAGAATGTAGAGTGTGATGTGCTGGCTGGGCCCTGTTGTCCATGATTTTTGGCAGAGCCGACAAAAGTGTGGCGCTTGAATCTTTAACTTGGAAACGCTCGGTTAGCATGTAGTAAATGCACAGGATAAGAACAAACAAACATAACACAGAAAAAGGGACTAATCGGGTCTAAATTTGTTCCCAGACTGAAACTGGAAAAATGAACGTGGAGGTCCTGGGCAATACAGAATAGCTTTGAACAAGGGTCTGATGGCAACAAATTTTACAATACTGCGGGAATTCCTGTAACGATGAGGAAGTTATAAAAGAAATTCCGCAAGGTCACAAACAGAGGAAGAACATAATTCTGTTTTTGTCAGAAAAACTCTCTACGTGGTAATTTTCATGTCACTGTCTATGAAGATTGAATATAAACCCCTTTTGTGTAGTGAGCGAGTGGGGAATGCCGAAACCATGTAGCTTTTGATTTTCCATTTGTTTCCTAAAGAAAAAGAACTGTTCAAAGAAGCCTACCTCTACTGTACGGAGGGTGGATGCGCAACAATCGCACACGGCACGTTAATATTTATTATTCACTTGTAATCCCTTGTAACTTTGAACTATACGTCTGCCGACCAACAGAAAAGTCGAGACCCTTTTCTTCTTCATCTAATTTTTTTGCTCGGCATTAAAGTTACACGCATCCATCTCGTTCTTACAAATAAACTAAAAAACATACCTGGCAAGAAAATTAGAATGGCTCCCTCGTCCCCCTGGTCCTTGATGAACAGAATCAGCCTCTCTACCAGCTCAAACGGGACATCTCTCTCGGGCAACTTCGAAAGCGCCAGTTTAACCTGAGGTCCATACGCTGGGTCCATGGTCGTATTCATATTCTGCTCCGGCTCCGCATCAGCTCCTTCTTCATCATCCTTATCCTTATTTTTCCTCTTCTTTGGGTCAACCGTCGGCATAAAGTTGGTCAGCTGGATACAGTCCTCCAAGAAGTAAGTCTCGACGGGGTGAGTCCTTCCGGGGATTTCGATAATCGGGCAGTCTCCAAAGTATTTTGTGAATATTGTCGTGTCGATGGTTGCGGACATGAGGATTACACGCATTTCTGGGTAGGTATGAACCATGTCTCGCAATACGACCATGACAAAATCGGTGTTGAGATCCCTCTCGTGAATCTCATCAACTATAACATGAGAGACTCCCCTCAGTCCACCTTCCAGCTTCCTTAGCAGTACACCTACGGTACAAAAGAGGACACCACCATAGGGACGAGGAAGTGCAGATTCGAATCGGACTGAGTAACCAACGCTGACTCCAAGGTCCTCGCTTCGCTCGCAGGCTACTCGATCAGCTACCGAGACGGCCGAAATACGCCTCGGCTGGGTGACGATAATATTGCAAAAACCGCCTTGGTTGGTGTCCACATAGTCGTCGAGGATGTACTGGCAAATTTGAGTAGTTTTACCACAGCCCGTAGCTCCCCTGATTACAACGACAGGGTTGTCATAAATGGCCGACAAAATCTCTCCCTTAAGGCTGAACACGGGCAGTTTCTGCCTTTCTACATTCATTGCCTGGAGATCCTTATCCATTTGCAACCTCTCGCGCTGATTCTTGTACAAATCCTCGCTGATCTGTTCCATCGTGGCAGAAGCTAAAGGTCCCTCGTCGATATTACAGCCTGTCCAGGGATTCCAGTTCTGCGTGGGAGGCGCCCATGGTACAACGCAATCTCGTGGTGTATGTTCTTGATCAACATGCATTTCTTCCCGAACTTCTGGTATCAGGTTGACCGAGCTGTTGACATCTTGCGGTGGCTCAACGTAGGGAATGCTTCGGGATTCGATGAATTCATCCAGTCGGTGTTGAGCTTCCGGGAACAACTTGACGGGGTAGACTACAGCGTTTTCGGCGGAGCGGTCTTTTTTGAGAGTTCCTGAAACAGAGAAACAGGTTTAGTCTAAGAAGAAGTCGCCATGAGCATGTTCCAACCTTCTAACAATAGTAACTATTGGTTACTATTTTCAGTCCAACCTCTTAAAAAGTTGCTCCAACCTTCTGGAAATAGTAACTATTTGCTTTATTTTTTTTTTTTTTTTTTTTTTTCAATCAAACTCGGAAGCGTAGCATATCATACTCGGAAGCGTAGTAAGCGCGGTAACTCCGCATCTCTGTAACGTGATTGGTCGGATTCGTACGTTGCATGATATTCTGCCGAAAAATAGAAAAATCGTACCAGCCTTGATGGCAAAACACCAAAATTCGTGACCTCTTGCGTAGTAACTACGGTAAGTAGGGTGGAACACACTCTACTCCACATTTAATTCGGAACTGAAGTCTGGAAATCTGGAACTGAAATCTGGAGGTCGTGCAAGATGTTAATGTAGAGACATTATTTCACTTTACTTGATCGAGTTGGACCGTATTTGCTTCTTTGCCAAATAGTAAAACGAAAAGCGTAGCTATACTGCATGCAGGGCGGATAATTGCATTAATAAAGGCGGCGAAAAAAAATTTGCAAGAAAATATAGATTATATATTTGCATTCATTGAAAGACCATCGCCTCTAGCCTAATTATGAAGAAAAAAAGTGGAACAGTCGTACTGAGAAGAGACGAAAATATTTATATTATATATGTATTATATAAATTTAGAATGCCGCACAGAATTCTCACAAGGACATTACGAAGCCTTTGGGTGTAGGGCAACGCTACGGTGAGCTTGTGAGGAAGTATTCTCACCTATACCAGAATGCACAGCATTTGAGCATGGGTATCAAAAAAGGGTTAGTGCACTACATTGAGACCCCCCCCCCCCCCCACACACAACACTTGACAGACTACGGCAGTCTGCAAGCAATTCAAAAGTCCTACTTAAGAAATATATATCATGATCAAACTGCTTTTTTACTGGCAAAATGCCTTGTGTGCAATCAACCTCAAGGACAGACTGAAGACACTCATCTCGGACATCCACTTACCAGTGAACGCTCCAATCACGTTCAGATGGAAAAGCTGACGGACCATGGAAAGGGCACAGCTTTTTGATGCCGCCATCTTGTTCGATCCCGCTTCTCGGGCATAAATGTTTCGGTTCAACTGTCTAACAAAGAAACTCATTTCGGCAATAAAACTTCGAGTGTTGTCCGGACCCACGCCGGAGTAGCGATAGTCAGTGTTAATTTTGCTCTCCTGAAATGAAAGTTAAGACGGTTATCGACCCGTTTTTCCGACTAAAGATAGGTGCAAACAGAACACAAATTTGCGTTCGCCTAGGTGAATTTGACGTCGCTAGCGGAAAAAAATGTCTTCGCTAGGCACAAATTTCGCGCCGCGCCGTTTCAACTCCAAGTCGTATTATTTTCGCGTTGCCTCAGATCACGCTGAGGAAATTCAAGAAATAAACAATCAACCTGAGCAAAGTAGAGTATATAACCAGATATAGAGTAGATAAGCATAAAGTTGACCTTTCCCCCTATTTTTATTCTAGTCCTACATATTAGTTATTATCTTTTTTTTTTTTTTTTTTTTTTTTTTTATTCCCGCGTAGCTTCTTTTTCATTTTTTCTTGCTTTGGATTGAACCAAAACAAGTGGCTACGTCTCCACCTCCAACTCAGTGACGTTACTACAAAATTTACTTAAAAATTTTCCCTACTTTAACGTCACCTACACTTTCATCTTAAACCTATTATCTTTGTAATTTATCAACTCTAAATTTTAACTTCTCCTTTCAAAATTTTAATTTTTATATTAAATATTCTCATCAAAACTCACTCTCTCATTCAAAAACCCTTTCTCTATAAAATCTAAACCTACAACCTAAATCTACCCTTTTCTCATTTTTTCTAACAATATTAAATTTTATCTACCATATTTTACAACCATTAAATATATTTTCTTCTTTACCATTAATCTACTCATATTTTTAAAACCTGGCAAAAACACAAAATATGTACAATTTTTTCCAATTCGAATCAAGCAGTCAAATTTTATAGGTTCGATCAGGAATAAACAACCACCAAAAAACAAAAATTTTAAAATCACGCACTACCTGTTTCAAGATGCTCTACCGTCCTTAGAGAATCTCTCTTACAGTGGCAAAAAATTACTTCAATGAAAAAACAACAAAAAACCTTAACTTATTCCTTCACTCACCTACAAAAAAACAACCAAAAACCAACAACCAAACTCCCGATTTAAAATCTCCTTCCTTCACAACAAAGGAAAACTAGCAAGGAGATTCTAAATAACACTTCAGTTCCTTAAAAAATATCAGGTTGAAACTTTGACTGCCCAAAACAAAAACAACAAAACCAACCAAAATTTGAATTTTTATTATATAATTTTTAAAAAATTACCGGTTACCTACATTTCAATCATAAAATTTTTAACGCATCATTCAACCATCCCACATCCACGGATCTATTCCATAACTCACTCTCCGAATTTATTTCAACCATACTGTGGATCCAACTGTAGAACCTCGGGAAATTTATACTTTTACCTTTCTTCCTCATTTTCCACACGTGGACACAGACTGCAGTCATCAAGAAAACCATAGCCTGTTCTTTCTCTTTTGCAGCACCAATTTCAAAACACAATTTCAGAGCCATTTTCTTTTCTTCTAAACTTTCAATTTTTACACCCTCCCTTTTAAAAATTTCAAAAATATTTTTAAAAATTTCACCATTAAACTGGCACTCCAGGAACTCGTGCTTCATACCGTCAACTACCTCAATCTTGCACAGGTGACATAGCGGATTTTCGCTACTCAAGAAACGGCTTACCCGGTTTCTGTACGGTAAAATCCCATGAATTACCATAAACATGGTTTCTTTTTCTTGGGGGCGGTTTTTTGATGCATTCCAGTTTTCAAATGCTTTTTCATAATTCACAAATGGTTCATTCCGTTTTGCTTGGAAATCAATCTCGGTCTCACTTTTACCTTTTAAAAATGAATCTACCAATTTTTTCCTTTCCTTGTTATCAGTATCATCCTTAAAAATTCCCGAATTCTTGAGGTCCCGCAGTGTCAAAGCTGCTTTTTGGATTTCCTTTGGTACCGTTTTAAGTTTTTCCTTTACCCGTTCATCATCGTCTTAATTTATTACAGGTAATATCCATCCTCGTAGCAGGACTGTAGTGCACTCTTGCCTGGTCACTAACTCACACACATTTCTTATATTCAATGACTCACAAACGCATCTGAAATCTATCACTCCCAATCCTCCTTGTGTTCTGGGTACGTACAACATCTTCATGCTTAATTTTTCCAACTTTCCTTTCCAGACAAAACGCCAAACACTTCTTTCAACTCTCTTTGCATGCTTCTCCTCTAGTATAAAAACCGGCCCAGCATAGAACAAAACCGGCATGCAATATATATTTACAAAATCAACTCTTTCAAAAATCGTCCTGATAACACCACCCTCTTGACCACTCAACACTCCCTCGAACTTTCGGATAGTTTCTTCCCAGTGTATCTCTCCGTTCATCTCACTTACAAAATTCACTCCGAGTATTTTGGCTTTACTTGCTTCTTGTATCCAAGTCTCACTAAGAGC